>OZ023330.1:42583078-42593078 GCA_964007535.1 Brachyptera risi | reverse complement strand
CTTATTTTTCGGGTATGGTGAAATTGAGTCTTCGCTTCGCTCATTCAATGACTTTCTATTTTGTGAATTCGACCTGTTTTAGGATAAATACGTGATTGAATAACAAGAATGTGGTGAAATTCATTCATGTGTCAGTGTGGAACATGCATTTTATGATCTAACGAATTCATTCAAGCTTCTATTGATATTATTATTATCATTGGATGAGCGAAGTGAAGACTCAAATTCGCCATACCCGAAAAAAAGTGACTTTTTTTTTGCGCTCCACAGGTCAAACATGAATTCAAAATCATTTGAAACTTGGCATACACAAGTGTGATTATCTAATTAGATGCTGTATAGTTCTCAGGCGGAATCGGTTGAACCACTTTTGGGAAAACTGATTTTAAAGTTTTCAAAAATCCCATTAGAATAACCCAGAGGAAAATATTCGTGAAATAATTTTCATCCGAGACATTTCAAATTCTCAGCAAATTTTAATCGGATGAGCGTAGCGAAGCTTTCCATTTCACACCCTGAAAAAAAAATGGGCTTCGTTTTTATGTTTTTTTTTTTTGTAATTATGTACGCGGCATACAGGTCAGAGAAATGAATCAATCAACTTGAAACTTTTCTGAACGTTGGTGTCATACCAGAATAGGTTGGGATTGTTATTCAGAGGAATCGGTCGGAAGGTTTTTCCGGAAAATAATCGGAAAGTTTTGAAAATCCTCATAAGAATAACCCGTAGGAAAAATACTTGAAAAATAAGAATTTTTCAAAAGCTCTCAAATTCTCACAGAATATAAAAAATACTATTATACACCTTTTCAGAGATTTTTACAACAATCGAATGAGAATTAATGAAGAAAACGCAATAAACGTGTACATTTTATTGAATATTTGGATCAATTGGTTTTGCAAAGTGTTTATGCGACAGGTTGCAGGTTACTATGAATATCAACAAGTTGCAGGTGAGGTTTTTGAACGTTTGAAGTAAGTCAAGGTTTGTAGATGTAAATTGAGCTGACAAGTTATTTTTCATTCTAGATTGCCATACTTCTAAGCTCATCTCACAACGCGCATCCCGCGTTTTCCCAGTATAATAATAATACACATAATTCCAAACTTTCACTTGAATCGGATCAGCCGTTTTGATGTAAAAAAATATATGATGTAATTTTTTTAGATCACTCAAAGCTATCAAGATACCAATTAAATCCAAGTCACAGGTGTCACCTCTTGACTGTTAACGATTAAAACAAAGCCTTCTTCATTATCATAGAAATAAATAATGAAAAATAAGATGGCAGTGAACTATTGGTTTGGATCTCAAGGTGTATATATATATATATATATATATATATATATATATATATATATATATATATATATATATATATATATATATATATATATATATATATATATATATATATGTTTTGAAGCTTTCACGACGTATATTTGGATGAATATTATTGTTGCTGGTATTTTCGTCGTGTAATAAAAGAGAAAAAGACATTTCAATATTTAAATGTTTTAACTCAACGTTTCAAGCCAATATCAGGCCCTTTATCAAGAGAATTGAAAATGATAGTTTCTTCTACAAGAAATTGAGAAAATATAGAAAATATAAACTAAAAGAAAAGATACCAATACATATTTCATAAAATGCATAGCATAAATCTGACAGCCTTTCAACAACAGCGACAACATCGAATTATAACCTACGATCTAGGAAGCCTTCAGCACAGCCACCATGATGATGGAGCGATCCACTCAGCCTGTGAATAGATGATCTTCAGCGCCATGCATTTTATGAAATATGTATTGTTATCTTTTCTTTTAGTTTATATTTTCTATATTTTCTCAATTTCTTGTAGAAGAAACTATCATTTTCAATTCTCTTGATAAAGGGCCTGATATTGGCTTGAAACGTTGAGTTAAAACATTTAAATATTGAAATGTCTTTTTCTCTTTTATTACACGACGAAAATACCAGCAACAATAATATTCATCCATATATATATATATATATATATATATATATATATATATATATATATATATATATATATATATATATATATATATATATATATATATATGTATATATATATATATATATATATATATATATATATATATATATATATATATATATATATATATATATAATAACAATCCATAGATAAGTCGATATGTTACAGCTCATCCATCAACGCGGCAACACATAGCGCGTTTGCCTAGTTATTATTTATTGCAATTGTGATGACCCGATTCAGATATTTGACAACAGTTTAGAATTCATCATTACTTCTATTTTATATGAGTGAATTTTATGAACGAAGATTTCAACGCTTCTCAGTATTGACCAACTATTCATGCTGATGTTTCAACTATAAGCAATATTATTTTCATAAAATGATGAAACCTCAAAGTATTCATGTAAGGTACTTCTATACCTTCAAAATGCACTTTTTCTTCTTTTTTTTTTAAATAATCAATTTATTTGTTTTGTCTTCCTCTTTAAACATGCAAACCTCTTTCAAATCTGATATATAGTTTTTTTGTGAATAAATAATGTGTATCAATTGGTAACCTCCATATATGAGGAATTTCATATTGTTTCAAAGTAGTCTCAACTTCAAACCTGCTTATATAAGAATTTTGATTTACTACGCTTTCATGAACTCGTGACAATAATTTCTGTACTTAACATTAAGTTAGGAGGCAGATTTTATTGTTGTTGAATTCCTTGATTACAAGAGCATGATACTATGAAGGATAATTGCAATCAGTGCTATGGGTGATTTTTAATTTACAATCTCAAATTATTTCTGACCAAAAAGTACAAGAAAAAAATACCAAATATGTAAAAATTTGAAGGAAATACTTCTAGTACAGTCACAGTACTATCATCCTTCATACTTTCACCCCATGATGTCTTACGAACAAATCAAGACTAAAATTAGCATTTTAGTGCTGATGGAAACTGAGATCTCTTGTCACAAGTTTGGTCTGTTTTCAACAATTAAAATTGTAATTATTTTCTTTTTCAAATAATGCAACAATGTAAGAAAAAATGAAAAATATGTCACATATAATTGAATTGAGACCAACATGAATCAAAAGAAAAATGTAAAATTAGGCAAACGCGTTACGTGTTTCCGCGTTGATGGATGAGCTAGAACATATCGACTTATTTTTGGATTGGTCATTAAATCGATCATTAAAACGATCCAAACAATCGTTTGGATCTCAAAATGTATATTATACATTTTGAGATCCAAACGATTATGTCACTGCCATCTTATTTCCTGATCAATTCCTATGATATCAAAAAGGGTTTTGTTTCAATCGTTTGCACACCTGTTGCTTGATTTGAATGGTTCCTTAATAGCTTTGAGTGATTTGAAAAAATTGAATTATATATTTCTTCACATCAAAACGGCTGGTTTGATTAGACTGAAAGTTCGAAATGAGGTGTATGATTATCATATTAACATTCCACAGAAATTTGAATCCTTTTGAGGGAAAATATTTTTTTCGATTTTTTTCTCTGGGTTATTCTCATGGGATTTTTAAAAATTCTGAAATGAGTTTTCTCAAAAGTGGTTCAACCGATTGAGCCTCAAAACTGTACAGTATCGAGTTAGATGAGGACACTTGTGTGTGCCAAGTTTCAACTGATTTTGAATTTTCATTTGACCTGTGGAGCGCGAACAAAAAAACAAACAAACAAACAGGCACTTTTTTTCGGGTATGGTGAAATTGAGTCTTCGCTTCGCTCATCCGAATATCAAAATTGAAGATTTTTCAGTGCAAGGTACAAACTAATTTGAATTATTTGAAAATATGCAGCATTGCCGAATTTCAATACTCGTACAGATTAATTTCATGAATCAATGTGCACATGAGTGATGTTAATTTACAACTAGGCAAACGCGTTATGTGTTTCCGCGTTGATGGATGAGCTGGAGCATATCAACTTATCTTTGGATTGGTTATTATATATATATATACACCTTGAGATCCAAACCATTTTATCACTGTCATCTTATTTTCCATTATTAATTCATATAACTAGGCAAACGCGTTATGTGTTTCCGCGTTGATGGATGAGCTGGAGCATATCAACTTATCTTTGGATTGGTTATTATATAGATATATACACCTTGAGATCCAAACCATTATATCACTGTCATCTTATTTTACATTATTAATTCATATAACTAGGCAAACGCGTTATGTGTTTCCGCGTTGATGGATGAGCTGGAGCATATCAACTTATCTTTGGATTGGTTATTATATATATATATACACCTTGAGATCCAAACCATTATATCACTGTCATCTTATTTTACATTATTAATTCATATAACTAGGCAAACGCGTTATGTGTTTCCGCGTTGATGGATGAGCTGGAACATATCAACTTATCTTTGGATTGGTTATTATATATATATATATATATATATATATATATATATATATATATATATATATATATATATATATATATATATATATATATAATATATATATATATATATATATATACACCTTGAGATCCAAACCATTATATCACTGCCATCTTATTTTCCATTATTAATTCATATGATAATAAATAAGGCTTTGTTTTAATCGTTTGAAATCAAGTGGTGACACTTGTTGCTCTGATTCAAGGGTCGTTTAGCGCGGCCATTTTTTTTCTTACGGTACTTCGGGTATTTTAGGCTCAGTCGAGTTTCGACCGTCTTAGAGAGTGGTCATGCTACATTTTGCTCCTGACTGAAATATTTACGTTATCAGGGTATAACCAGGGCCACGGGGATAGGGTCGGGGAGAGGAATGGGGAAGTGTAGGCAACAGACAATACCCCTATTAACTCATGTCTAGACCCGAGTAAGCGTGAACAAAGGATCGACTGCATAGGGCCTACATGCTATTAGAAAACAAAAACCATCAGAAATCACATAAAAAAGGACGGCATTTTTTTTTGTAATGGGTATTAAAACACTAGGAGTGCTTTGAGATTGTTTATGTGACAGCAAAACTTTTTTGTTTTAGAAAATTGGAGCACTTTTCACTGAATTAGAGAAATTGATACATGAAGAATCTCCACACAGTAGGCCTAAGCTATGATAAGCACTATCACCGGAAGAAATATTTCAGAAGTTTAATAACTAATCATTCAAATAGTATATCTTGTAATCATTCCATTATTTAGTATTCTTTCATTGAATTCAATTAAATTCGAATTTGAATTTAGGCCCACTCTACTTGAAAAAGCAAAAAGTTCTTGTTTTCTGTCGCGCTCGACAGGTCGAATGAAAACACACATTTGATCAAACTTCACATGCACATGTACCATTATTAAACTTGGTATTGTATAGTTCCGAGTCACAATCGGTTCGACCCCACCGAGAAAAAACGAGGAATTTTGAAAATCCCCGTGAAAATATCAAGACGGTACCCTTGGCACTCCATTTCAATACTATCAAAATTTTGTTGACGCCAAACATTTTGTGCTATTCTCCGGAATTCTGTCCCGGAATTGAATTTAAATAAAGAGGGTGCCAAGGGTACGTATATATATATATATATATATATATATATATATATATATATATATATATATATATATATATATATATATATATATAATGTTGATCAATATGTGCAGATGTGTGTGTGTGTGTATATATATATATATATATATATATATATATATATATGTATACATATATTCATATATTCATAGTATTAAATATTCATATATATATATATATATATATATATATATATATATATATATATATATATATATATATATATATATACATATATTCATATATTCATAGTATTATATATTCATATATATATATATATATATATATATATATATATATATATATATATATATATATATATATATATATATATATATATATATATATATATATATATATATATATGTATATATATATATATATATATAAATATATATATATATATATATATATATATATATATATATATATATATATATATATATATATATATATATATATATATATATGATATATATTTATTTATTTATTTATTTCGTTTATTTTCCTTTCCTTATAATTACGCACAACAGATACAACAGATTACAAATACAATAATAAAATTACCAACAACACATGATGAAAGGAAAATATATTAATGAGTGCAAGAAAGAAGAGATCTTGAGTTTGCACTCAGATCAAAGGAACTAAAATTATATATAAGTCTTCATTCTATGAAAATGGTGAATTGGAGATTATTAAAATAAAATGAGAACTATGATTATGACTTCGGAAATAGATGGAGAAGTAAAATATGTTTATAATTACACCTAATGAAGTAACAAATTGATGATTGTGATGGCCCAACTGAGGTATCTGTATGTAGACTATAGTGTTCAACATTTAGAAATAATTTAAGCAAGTGCCATCGCAAATTTGACTGATTAGCTGATATTAAATGATAGAATTAATAGCTAATAATTTATTTCATGTAGCATCCATTTCTGAATTTGTATCTATTCAATTAATTATAGGAGTTGAATATATAATTCCAGAGTATTCATGATTTAGTATTATTGAAACATGAGATGCTTATAATGTCATTAATATAGACGCGTCCTTTGATTTTGATCCATTTAGTTAGTTCGAGTTTGAATTTATTTGCTGATTTTATTTTCCGAATTTCGGTTGGTATGATATTGTATAATTTAGGACCTATATATGAAGCATGATTTTGCCCAAATCTCTTTGTCTTCCTTAGGGTACGTGTCCCACCTGATGGGCTTAGTCGAGTGTTGTGTGTGTGGTCAATACTTTCGAATGGGGAATCACGGGTCATGTATATGAGAACCTGTTTCGCATAAAATTGACGAACATCTAGGGTTTGGAATTCTTCAAAAGGCCTATCTGTAGAGTAATCTTTCCTTTTTTTCAAGCAGATTTTCATAATAAGTCTCTGAGCTCTCGCTGTGGGATCCAAACTAGTTCGATGAACACCACCCCATCCTATGATGCCGAACTGAATAATAGATTGAGCTAAAGCATAGTAAACATTATTTATTGTGATGAAATCTAATATGTTACGTAATTGGACGAATTTATAAATACTTATTCCGATTTTATTTGCACTAGCTTTTATATGTTCATCCCACTTTAGATTATGGTCAATTGTGACTCCCAAGTATTTGATAGAGCTGACAGATTCTATTGTATTGATATATATATATATATAGATATCTATCTATCTATCTATCTATCTATCTATCTATCTATCTATCTATCTATCTATCTATCTATCTATCTATCTATCTATCTATCTATCTATCTATCTATCTATCTATCTATCTATCTATCTATCTATCTATCTATCTATCTATCTATCCATCCATCCATCCATCCATCCATCCATCCATCCATCCATCCATCCATCCATCCATCCATCCATCCATCCATCCATCCATCCATCCATCCATCCATCCATCCATCCATCCATCCATCCATCCATCCATCCATCCATCCATCCATCCATCCATCCATCCATCCATCCATCCATCCATCCATCCATCCATCCATCCATCCATCCATCCATCCATCCATCCATCCATCCATCCATCCATCCATCCATCCATCCATCCATCCATCCATCCATCCATCCATCCATCCATCCATCCATCCATCCATCCATCCATCCATCCATCCATCCATCCATCCATCCATCCATCCATCCATCCATCCATCCATCCATCCATCCATCCATCCATCCATCCATCCATCCATCCATCCATCCATCCATCCATCCATCCATCCATCCATCCATCCATCCATCCATCCATCCATCCATCCATCCATCCATCCATCCATCCATCCATCCATCCATCCATCCATCCATCCATCCATCCATCCATCCATCCATCCATCCATCCATCCATCCATCCATCCATCCATCCATCCATCCATCCATCCATCCATCCATCCATCCATCCATCCATCCATCCATCCATCCATCCATCCATCATCCATCCATCCATCCATCCATCCATCCATCCATCCATCCATCCATCCATCCATCCATCCATCCATCCATCCATCCATCCATCCATCCATCCATCCATCCATCCATCCATCCATCCATCCATCCATCCATCCATCCATCCATCCATCCATCCATCCATCCATCCATCCATCCATCCATCCATCCATCCATCCATCCATCCATCCATCCATCCATCCATCCATCCATCCATCCATCCATCCATCCATCCATCCATCCATCCATCCATCCATCCATCCATCCATCCATCCATCCATCCATCCATCCATCCATCCATCCATCCATCCATCCATCCATCCATCCATCCATCCATCCATCCATCCATCCATCCATCCATCCATCCATCCATCCATCCATCCATCCATCCATCCATCCATCCATCCATCCATCCATCCATCCATCCATCCATCTATCTATCTATCTATCTATCTATCTATCTATCTATCTATCTATCTATCTATCTATCTATCTATCTATCTATCTATCTATCTATCTATCTATCTATCTATCTATCTATCTATCTATCTATCTATCTATCTATCTATCTATCTATCTATCTATCTATCTATCTATCTATCTATCTATCTATCTATCTATCTATCTATCTATCTATCTATCTATCTATCTATCTATCTATCTATCTATCTATCTATCTATCTATCTATCTATCTATCTATCTATCTATCTATCTATCTATCTATCTATCTATCTATCTATCTATCTATCTATCTATCTATCTATCTATCTATCTATCTATCTATCTATCTATCTATCTATCTATCTATCTATCTATCTATCTATCTATCTATCTATCTATCTATCTATCTATCTATCTATCTATCTATCTATCTATCTATCATTCTATCTATCTATCTATCTATCTATCTATCTATCTATCTATCTATCTATCTATCTATCTATCTATCTATCTATCTATCTATCTATCTATCTATCTATCTATCTATCTATCTATCTATCTATCTATCTATCTATCTATCTATCTATCTATCTATCTATCTATCTATCTATCTATCTATCTATCTATCTATCTATCTATCTATCTATCTATCTATCTATCTATCTATCTATCTATCTATCTATCTATCTATCTATCTATCTATCTATCTATCTATCTATCTATCTATCTATCTATCTATCTATCTATCTATCTATCTATCTATCTATCTATCTATCTATCTATCTATCTATCTATCTATCTATCTATCTATCTATCTATCTATCTATCTATCTATCTATCTATCTATCTATCTATCTATCTATCTATCTATCTATCTATCTATCTATCTATCTATCTATCTATCTATCTATCTATCTATCTATCTATCTATCTATCTATCTATCTATCTATCTATCTATCTATCTATCTATCTATCTATCTATCTATCTATCTATCTATCTATCTATCTATCTATCTATCTATCTATCTATCTATCTATCTATCTATCTATCTATCTATCTATCTATCTATCTATCTATCTATCTTTTTTTTTTTTTTTTTTTTTTTTTTTTTTTTTGTCGAGGAGGGGAAATCTTGCATGAGACCCCCGCAAGTTGGTCTGGGGAGTGTCGGATTCTTACCGACTGAAACCCCTCCTCACTTCTGTCACCACCCTGGGACCACTTTCGCATTACTTCTGGATGGTGACTAATCTTGCCTGGCAGGCTCCTACTCTCTGCTATAGATCTATCTATTTTCCTATATGATATTTCCTATATATGCTATTTTCCTGAACGAAGGTACAACTAACACATTCCGAAGAGGCACAGGTGGCTCTGTGGTGGATGTGACATTCGCGACAAGCAGAACGGCACGACGCATGCAAGGTTGGAGGGTACTGGAAGACATAACTCTGAGTGATCACCAGTACATACAGTTTGACCTTCGATCTGAGCA
>OZ023330.1:42560578-42578078 GCA_964007535.1 Brachyptera risi | reverse complement strand
TCCCAGCTATCCCGGCTGTTGGGTCATGTGATTTCAATAGCTTCCTGGTTGACCACCAGTAGGTTATTATAATTAATGATTTTTAAAACTGTTTAAAAATTGCGACCTCCCGCGGGACTTGAACCCGGATTTCCAGTTTGCCGGTCTGACGCGCTACCCATTACGCAAGAGAGGAAGATCTTCTTGAACAGTTTTATTTGTTGATATCTTTCGTACAGTCACACATTTCAAGACTTGTGGATCGCACCCCAAATTGACAGGAAATTGTACTGCCTGATCGACATCTCCCAGCTATCCCAGCTGTTGGGTCATGTGATTTCAATAGCTTCCTGGTTGACCACCAGTAGGTTATTATAATCAATGATTTTTAAAACTGTTTAAAAATTGTGACCTCCCCCGGGACTTGAATCCGGATCTCCAGATTGCCGGTCTGACGCGCTACCCATTACGCCAGAGAGGAAGATCTTCTTGAACAGTTTTATTTGTTGATATCTTTCGTACAGTCACACATTTCAAGACTTGTGGATCGCACCCCAAATTGACAGGAAATTGTACTGCCTGATCGACATCTCCCAGCTATCCCAGCTGTTGGGTCATGTGATTTCAAAAGCTTCCTGGTTGACCACCAGTAGGTTATTATAATTAATGATTTTTAAAACTGTTTAAAAATTGCGACCTCCCCCGGGACTTGAACCCGGATCTCCAGATTGCCGGTCTGACGCGCTACCCATTACGCCAGAGAGGAAGATCTTCTTGAACAGTTTTATTTGATGATATCTTTCGTACAGTCACACATTTCAAGACTTGTGGATCGCACCCCAAATTGACAGGAAATTGTACTGCCTGATCGACATCTCCCAGCTATCCCAGCTGTTGGGTCATGTGATTTCAATAGCTTCCTGGTTGACCACCAGTAGGTTATTATAATTAATGATTTTTAGAACTGTTCAAAAATTGCGACCTCCCCCGGGACTTGAACCCGGATCTCCAGATTGCCGGTCTGACGCGCTACCCATTACGCCAGAGAGGAAGATCTTCTTGAACAGTTTTATTTGATGATATCTTTCGTACAGTCACACATTTCAAGACTTGTGGATCGCACCCCAAATTGACAGGAAATTGTACTGCCTGATCGACATCTCCCAGCTATCCCAGCTGTTGGGTCATGTGATTTCAATAGCTTCCTGGTTGACCACCAGTAGGTTATTATAATTAATGATTTTTAAAACTGTTTAATAATTGCGACCTCCCCCGGGACTTGAACCCGGATCTCCAGATTGCCGGTCTGACGCGCTACCCATTACGCCAGAGAGGAAGATCTTCTTGAACAGTTTTATTTGATGATATCTTTCGTACAGTCACACATTTCAAGACTTGTGGATCGCACCCCAAATTGACAGGAAATTGTACTGCCTGATCGACATCTCCCAGCTATCCCAGCTGTTGGGTCATGTGATTTCAATAGCTTCCTGGTTGACCACCAGTAGGTTATTATAATTAATGATTTTTAAAACTGTTTAATAATTGCGACCTCCCCCGGGACTTGAACCCGGATCTCCAGATTGCCGGTCTGACGCGCTACCCATTACGCCAGAGAGGAAGATCTTCTTCAACAGTTTTATTTGTTGATATCTTTCGTACAGTCACACATTTCAAGACTTGTGGATCGCACCCCAAATTGACAGGAAATTGTACTGCCTGATCGACATCTCCCAGCTACCCAGCTGTTGGGTCATGTGATTTCAATAGCTTCCTGGTTGACCACCAGTAGGTTATTATAATTGATGATTTTTAAAACTGTTTAAAAATTGCGACCTCCCCCGGGACTTGAACCCGGATCTCCAGATTGCCGGTCTGACGCGCTACCCATAACGCCAGAGAGGAAGATCTTCTTGAACAGTTTTATTTGTTGATATCTTTCGTACAGTCACACATTTCAAGACTTGTGGATCGCACCCCAAATTGACTGGAAATTGTACTGCCTGATCGACATCTCCCAGCTATCCCAGCTGTTGGGTCATGTGATTTCAATAGCTTCCTGGTTGACCACCAGTAGGTTATTATAATTAATGATTTTTGAAACTGTTCAAAAATTGCGACCTCCCCCGGGACTTGAACCCGGATCTCCAGATTGCCGGTCTGACGCGCTACCCATTACGCCAGAGAGGAAGATCTTCTTGAACAGTTTTATCTGTTGATATCTTTCTTACAGTCACACATTTCAAGACTTGTGGATCGCACCCCAAATTGACAGGAAATTGTACTGCCTGATCGACATCTCCCAGCTATCCCAGCTGTTGGGACATGTGATTTCAATAGCTTCATGGTTGACCACCAGTAGGTTATTATAATTAATGATTTTTAAAACTGTTTAAAAATTGCGACCTCCCCCGGGACTTGAACCCGGATCTCCAGATTGCCGGTCTGACGCGCTACCCATTACGCCAGAGAGGAAGATCTTCTTGAACAGTTTTATTTGTTGATATCTTTCGTACAGTCACACATTTCAAGACTTGTGGATCGCACCCCAAATTGACAGGAAATTGTACTGCCTGATCGACATCTCCCAGCTATCCCAGCTGTTGGGTCATGTGATTTCAAAAGCTTCCTGGTTGACCACCAGTAGGTTATTATAATTAATGATTTTTAAAACTGTTTAAAAATTGCGACCTCCCCCGGGACTTGAACCCGGATCTCCAGATTGCCGGTCTGACGCGCTACCCATTACGCCAGAGAGGAAGATCTTCTTGAACAGTTTTATTTGTTGATATCTTTCGTACAGTCACACATTTCAAGACTTGTGGATCGCACCCCAAATTGACAGGAAATTGTACTGCCTGATCGACATCTCCCAGCTATCCCAGCTGTTGGGTCATGTGATTTCAATAGCTTCCTGGTTGACCACCAGTAGGTTATTATAATTAATGATTTTTAAAACTGTTTAAAAATTGCGACCTCCCCCGGGACTTGAACCCGGATCTCCAGATTGCCGGTCTGACGCGCTACCCATTACGCCAGAGAGGAAGATCTTCTCGAACAGTTTTATTTGATGATATCTTTCGTACAGTCACACATTTCAAGACTTGTGGATCGCACCCCAAATTGACAGGAAATTGTACTGCCTGATCGACATCTCCCAGCTATCCCAGCTGTTGGGTCATGTGATTTCAATAGCTTCCTGGTTGACCACCAGTAGGTTATTATAATTAATGATTTTTAGAACTGTTCAAAAATTGCGACCTCCCCCGGGACTTGAACCCGGATCTCCAGATTGCCGGTCTGACGCGCTACCCATTACGCCAGAGAGGAAGATCTTCTTGAACTGTTTTATTTGATGATATCTTTCGTACAGTCACACATTTCAAGACTTGTGGATCGCACCCCAAATTGACAGGAAATTGTACTGCCTGATCGACATCTCCCAGCTATCCCAGCTGTTGGGTCATGTGATTTCAATAGCTTCCTGGTTGACCACCAGTAGGTTATTATAATTAATGATTTTTAAAACTGTTTAATAATTGCGACCTCCCCCGGGACTTGAACCCGGATCTCCAGATTGGCGGTCTGACGCGCTACCCATTACGCCAGAGAGGAAGATCTTCTTCAACAGTTTTATTTGTTGATATCTTTCGTACAGTCACACATTTCAAGACTTGTGGATCGCACCCCAAATTGACAGGAAATTGTACTGCCTGATCGACATCTCCCAGCTACCCAGCTGTTGGGTCATGTGATTTCAATAGCTTCCTGGTTGACCACCAGTAGGTTATTATAATTAATGATTTTTAAAACTGTTTAAAAATTGCGACCTCCCCCGGGACTTGAACCCGGATCTCCAGATTGCCGGTCTGACGCGCTACCCATAACGCCAGAGAGGAAGATCTTCTTGAACAGTTTTATTTGTTGATATCTTTCGTACAGTCACACATTTCAAGACTTGTGGATCGCACCCCAAATTGACTGGAAATTGTACTGCCTGATCGACATCTCCCAGCTATCCCAGCTGTTGGGTCATGTGATTTCAATAGCTTCCTGGTTGACCACCAGTAGGTTTTTATAATTAATGATTTTTGAAACTGTTCAAAAATTGCGACCTCCCCCGGGACTTGAACCCGGATCTCCAGATTGCCGGTCTGACGCGCTACCCATTACGCCAGAGAGGAAGATCTTCTTGAACAGTTTTATCTGTTGATATCTTTCGTACAGTCACACATTTCAAGACTTGTGGATCGCACCCCAAATTGACAGGAAATTGTACTGCCTGATCGACATCTCCCAGCTATCCCAGCTGTTGGGTCATGTGATTTCAATAGCTTCATGGTTGACCACCAGTAGGTTATTATAATTAATGATTTTTAAAACTGTTTAAAAATTGCGACCTCCCCCGGGACTTGAACCCGGATCTCCAGATTGCCGGTCTGACGCGCTACCCATTACGCCAGAGAGGAAGATCTTCTTGAACAGTTTTATTTGTTGATATCTTTCGTACAGTCACACATTTCAAGACTTGTGGATCGCACCCCAAATTGACAGGAAATTGTACTGCCTGATCGACATCTCCCAGCTATCCCAGCTGTTGGGTCATGTGATTTCAAAAGCTTCCTGGTTGACCACCAGTAGGTTATTATAATTAATGATTTTTAAAACTGTTTAAAAATTGCGACCTCCCGCGGGACTTGAACCCGGATTTCCAGATTGCCGGTCTGACGTTCTACCCATTACGCAAGAGAGGAAGATCTTCTTGAACAGTTTTATTTGTTGATATCTTTCGTACAGTCACACATTTCAAGACTTGTGGATCGCACCCCAAATTGACAGGAAATTGTACTGCCTGATCGACATCTCCCAGCTATCCCAGCTGTTGGGTCATGTGATTTCAATAGCTTCCTGGTTGACCACCAGTAGGTTATTATAATTAATGATTTTTAAAACTGTTTAAAAATTGCGACCTCCCCCGGGACTTGAACCCGGATCTCCAGATTGCCGGTCTGACGCGCTACTCATTACGCCAGAGAGGAAGATCTTCTTGAACAGTTTTATTTGTTGATATCTTTCGTACAGTCACACATTTCAAGACTTGTGGATCGCACCCCAAATTGACAGGAAATTGTACTGCCTGATCGACATCTCCCAGCTATCCCAGCTGTTGGGTCATGTGATTTCAAAAGCTTCCTGGTTGACCACCAGTAGGTTATTATAATTAATGATTTTTAAAGCTGTTTAAAAATTGCGACCTCCCCCGGGACTTGAACCCGGATCTCCAGATTGCCGGTCTGACGCGCTACCCATTACGCCAGAGAGGAAGATCTTTTTCAACAGTTTTATTTGTTGATATCTTTCGTACAGTCACACATTTCAAGACTTGTGGATCGCACCCCAAATTGCCAGGAAATTGTACTGCCTGATCGACATCTCCCAGCTATCCCAGCTGTTGGGTCATGTGATTTCAATAGCTTCCTGGTTGACCACCAGTAGGTTATCATAATTAATGATTTTTAAAACTGTTTAAAAATTGCGACCTCCCGCGGGACTTGAACCCGGATTTCCAGTTCGCCGGTCTGACGCGCTACCCATTACGCAAGAGAGGAAGATCTTCTTGAACAGTTTTATTTGTTGATATCTTTCGTACAGTCACACATTTCAAGACTTGTGGATCGCACCTCAAATTGACAGGAAATTGTACTGCCTGATCGACATCTCCCAGCTATCCCAGCTGTTGGGTCATGTGATTTCAATAGCTTCCTGGTTGACCACCAGTAGGTTATTATAATCAATGATTTTTGAAACTGTTTAAAAATTGCGACCTCCCCCGGGACTTGAACCCGGATCTCCAGATTGCCGGTCTGACGCGCTACCCATTACGCCAGAGAGGAAGATCTTCTTGAACAGTTTTATTTGATGATATCTCTCGTACAGTCACACATTTCAAGACTTGTGGATCGCACCCCAAATTGACAGGAAATTGTACTGCCTGATCGACATCTCCCAGCTATCCCAGCTGTTGGGTCATGTGATTTCAATAGCTTCCTGGTTGACCACCAGTAGGTTATTATAATTAATGATTTTTAGAACTGTTCAAAAATTGCGACCTCCCCCGGGACTTGAACCCGGATCTCCAGATTGCCGGTCTGACGCGCTACCCATTACGCCAGAGAGGAAGATCTTCTTGAACAGTTTTATTTGATGATATCTTTCGTACAGTCACACATTTCAAGACTTGTGGATCGCACCCCAAATTGACAGGAAATTGTACTGCCTGATCGACATCTCCCAGCTATCCCAGCTGTTGGGTCATGTGATTTCAAAAGCTTTCTGGTTGACCACCAGTAGGTTATTATAATTATTGATTTTTGAAACTGTTTAAAAATTGCGACCTCCCGCGGGACTTGAACCCGGATTTCCAGATTGCCGGTCTGACGCGCTACCCATTACGCAAGAGAGGAAGATCTTCTTGAACAGTTTTATTTGTTGATATCTTTCGTACAGTCACACATTTCAAGACTTGTGGATCGCACCCCAAATTGACAGGAAATTGTACTGCCTGATCAACATCTCCCAGCTATCCCAGCTGTTGGGTCATGTGATTTCAAAAGCTTCCTGGTTGACCACCAGTAGGTTATTATAATTAATGATTTTTAAAACCGTTTAAAAATTGCGACCTCCCCCGGGACTTGAACCCGGATCTCCAGATTGCCGGTCTGACGCGCTACCCATTACGCCAGAGAGGAAGATCTTCTTCAACAGTTTTATTTGTTGATATCTTTCGTACAGTCACACATTTCAAGACTTGTGGATCGCACCCCAAATTGACTGGAAATTGTACTGCCTGATCGACATCTCCCAGCTATCCCAGCTGTTGGGTCATGTGATTTCAATAGCTTCCTGGTTGACCACCAGTAGGTTTTTATAATTAATGATTTTTGAAACTGTTCAAAAATTGCGACCTCCCCCGGGACTTGAACCCGGATCTCCAGATTGCCGGTCTGACGCGCTACCCATTACGCCAGAGAGGAAGATCTTCTTGAACAGTTTTATCTGTTGATATCTTTCGTACAGTCACACATTTCAAGACTTGTGGATCGCACCCCAAATTGACAGGAAATTGTACTGCCTGATCGACATCTCCCAGCTATCCCAGCTGTTGGGTCATGTGATTTCAATAGCTTCATGGTTGACCACCAGTAGGTTATTATAATTAATGATTTTTAAAACTGTTTAAAAATTGCGACCTCCCCCGGGACTTGAACCCGGATCTCCAGATTGCCGGTCTGACGCGCTACCCATTACGCCAGAGAGGAAGATCTTCTTGAACAGTTTTATTTGTTGATATCTTTCGTACAGTCACACATTTCAAGACTTGTGGATCGCACCCCAAATTGACAGGAAATTGTACTGCCTGATCGACATCTCCCAGCTATCCCAGCTGTTGGGTCATGTGATTTCAAAAGCTTCCTGGTTGACCACCAGTAGGTTATTATAATTAATGATTTTTAAAACTGTTTAAAAATTGCGACCTCCCGCGGGACTTGAACCCGGATTTCCAGATTGCCGGTCTGACGTTCTACCCATTACGCAAGAGAGGAAGATCTTCTTGAACAGTTTTATTTGTTGATATCTTTCGTACAGTCACACATTTCAAGACTTGTGGATCGCACCCCAAATTGACAGGAAATTGTACTGCCTGATCGACATCTCCCAGCTATCCCAGCTGTTGGGTCATGTGATTTCAATAGCTTCCTGGTTGACCACCAGTAGGTTATTATAATTAATGATTTTTAAAACTGTTTAAAAATTGCGACCTCCCCCGGGACTTGAACCCGGATCTCCAGATTGCCGGTCTGACGCGCTACTCATTACGCCAGAGAGGAAGATCTTCTTGAACAGTTTTATTTGTTGATATCTTTCGTACAGTCACACATTTCAAGACTTGTGGATCGCACCCCAAATTGACAGGAAATTGTACTGCCTGATCGACATCTCCCAGCTATCCCAGCTGTTGGGTCATGTGATTTCAAAAGCTTCCTGGTTGACCACCAGTAGGTTATTATAATTAATGATTTTTAAAGCTGTTTAAAAATTGCGACCTCCCCCGGGACTTGAACCCGGATCTCCAGATTGCCGGTCTGACGCGCTACCCATTACGCCAGAGAGGAAGATCTTTTTCAACAGTTTTATTTGTTGATATCTTTCGTACAGTCACACATTTCAAGACTTGTGGATCGCACCCCAAATTGACAGGAAATTGTACTGCCTGATCGACATCTCCCAGCTATCCCAGCTGTTGGGTCATGTGATTTCAATAGCTTCCTGGTTGACCACCAGTAGGTTATCATAATTAATGATTTTTAAAACTGTTTAAAAATTGCGACCTCCCGCGGGACTTGAACCCGGATTTCCAGTTCGCCGGTCTGACGCGCTACCCATTACGCAAGAGAGGAAGATCTTCTTGAACAGTTTTATTTGTTGATATCTTTCGTACAGTCACACATTTCAAGACTTGTGGATCGCACCTCAAATTGACAGGAAATTGTACTGCCTGATCGACATCTCCCAGCTATCCCAGCTGTTGGGTCATGTGATTTCAATAGCTTCCTGGTTGACCACCAGTAGGTTATTATAATCAATGATTTTTGAAACTGTTTAAAAATTGCGACCTCCCCCGGGACTTGAACCCGGATCTCCAGATTGCCGTTCTGACGCGCTACCCATTACGCCAGAGAGGAAGATCTTCTTGAACAGTTTTATTTGATGATATCTCTCGTACAGTCACACATTTCAAGACTTGTGGATCGCACCCCAAATTGACAGGAAATTGTACTGCCTGATCGACATCTCCCAGCTATCCCAGCTGTTGGGTCATGTGATTTCAATAGCTTCCTGGTTGACCACCAGTAGGTTATTATAATTAATGATTTTTAGAACTGTTCAAAAATTGCGACCTCCCCCGGGACTTGAACCCGGATCTCCAGATTGCCGGTCTGACGCGCTACCCATTACGCCAGAGAGGAAGATCTTCTTGAACAGTTTTATTTGATGATATCTTTCGTACAGTCACACATTTCAAGACTTGTGGATCGCACCCCAAATTGACAGGAAATTGTACTGCCTGATCGACATCTCCCAGCTATCCCAGCTGTTGGGTCATGTGATTTCAAAAGCTTTCTGGTTGACCACCAGTAGGTTATTATAATTATTGATTTTTGAAACTGTTTAAAAATTGCGACCTCCCGCGGGACTTGAACCCGGATTTCCAGATTGCCGGTCTGACGCGCTACCCATTACGCAAGAGAGGAAGATCTTCTTGAACAGTTTTATTTGTTGATATCTTTCGTACAGTCACACATTTCAAGACTTGTGGATCGCACCCCAAATTGACAGGAAATTGTACTGCCTGATCAACATCTCCCAGCTATCCCAGCTGTTGGGTCATGTGATTTCAAAAGCTTCCTGGTTGACCACCAGTAGGTTATTATAATTAATGATTTTTAAAACCGTTTAAAAATTGCGACCTCCCCCGGGACTTGAACCCGGATCTCCAGATTGCCGGTCTGACGCGCTACCCATTACGCCAGAGAGGAAGATCTTCTTCAACAGTTTTATTTGTTGATATCTTTCGTACAGTCACACATTTCAAGACTTGTGGATCGCACCCCAAATTGACAGGAAATTGTACTGCCTGATCGACATCTCCCAGCTATCCCAGCTGTTGGGTCATGTGATTTCAATAGCTTCATGGTTGACCACCAGTAGGTTATTATAATTAATGATTTTTAAAACTGTTTAAAAATTGCGACCTCCCCCGGGACTTGAACCCGGATCTCCAGATTGCCGGTCTGACGCGCTACCCATTACGCCAGAGAGGAAGATCTTCTTGAACAGTTTTATTTGTTGATATCTTTCGTACAGTCACACATTTCAAGACTTGTGGATCGCACCCCAAATTGACAGGAAATTGTACTGCCTGATCGACATCTCCCAGCTATCCCAGCTGTTGGGTCATGTGATTTCAAAAGCTTCCTGGTTGACCACCAGTAGGTTATTATAATTAATGATTTTTAAAACTGTTTAAAAATTGCGACCTCCCGCGGGACTTGAACCCGGATTTCCAGATTGCCGGTCTGACGTTCTACCCATTACGCAAGAGAGGAAGATCTTCTTGAACAGTTTTATTTGTTGATATCTTTCGTACAGTCACACATTTCAAGACTTGTGGATCGCACCCCAAATTGACAGGAAATTGTACTGCCTGATCGACATCTCCCAGCTATCCCAGCTGTTGGGTCATGTGATTTCAATAGCTTCCTGGTTGACCACCAGTAGGTTATTATAATTAATGATTTTTAAAACTGTTTAAAAATTGCGACCTCCCCCGGGACTTGAACCCGGATCTCTAGATTGCCGGTCTGACGCGCTACTCATTACGCCAGAGAGGAAGATCTTCTTGAACAGTTTTATTTGTTGATATCTTTCGTACAGTCACACATTTCAAGACTTGTGGATCGCACCCCAAATTGACAGGAAATTGTACTGCCTGATCGACATCTCCCAGCTATCCCAGCTGTTGGGTCATGTGATTTCAAAAGCTTCCTGGTTGACCACCAGTAGGTTATTATAATTAATGATTTTTAAAGCTGTTTAAAAATTGCGACCTCCCCCGGGACTTGAACCCGGATCTCCAGATTGCCGGTCTGACGCGCTACCCATTACGCCAGAGAGGAAGATCTTTTTCAACAGTTTTATTTGTTGATATCTTTCGTACAGTCACACATTTCAAGACTTGTGGATCGCACCCCAAATTGACAGGAAATTGTACTGCCTGATCGACATCTCCCAGCTATCCCAGCTGTTGGGTCATGTGATTTCAATAGCTTCCTGGTTGACCACCAGTAGGTTATCATAATTAATGATTTTTAAAACTGTTTAAAAATTGCGACCTCCCGCGGGACTTGAACCCGGATTTCCAGTTCGCCGGTCTGACGCGCTACCCATTACGCAAGAGAGGAAGATCTTCTTGAACAGTTTTATTTGTTGATATCTTTCGTACAGTCACACATTTCAAGACTTGTGGATCGCACCTCAAATTGACAGGAAATTGTACTGCCTGATCGACATCTCCCAGCTATCCCAGCTGTTGGGTCATGTGATTTCAATAGCTTCCTGGTTGACCACCAGTAGGTTATTATAATCAATGATTTTTGAAACTGTTTAAAAATTGCGACCTCCCCCGGGACTTGAACCCGGATCTCCAGATTGCCGGTCTGACGCGCTACCCATTACGCCAGAGAGGAAGATCTTCTTGAACAGTTTTATTTGATGATATCTCTCGTACAGTCACACATTTCAAGACTTGTGGATCGCACCCCAAATTGACAGGAAATTGTACTGCCTGATCGACATCTCCCAGCTATCCCAGCTGTTGGGTCATGTGATTTCAATAGCTTCCTGGTTGACCACCAGTAGGTTATTATAATTAATGATTTTTAGAACTGTTCAAAAATTGCGACCTCCCCCGGGACTTGAACCCGGATCTCCAGATTGCCGGTCTGACGCGCTACCCATTACGCCAGAGAGGAAGATCTTCTTGAACAGTTTTATTTGATGATATCTTTCGTACAGTCACACATTTCAAGACTTGTGGATCGCACCCCAAATTGACAGGAAATTGTACTGCCTGATCGACATCTCCCAGCTATCCCAGCTGTTGGGTCATGTGATTTCAAAAGCTTTCTGGTTGACCACCAGTAGGTTATTATAATTATTGATTTTTGAAACTGTTTAAAAATTGCGACCTCCCCCGGGACTTGAACCCGGATTTCCAGATTGCCGGTCTGACGCGCTACCCATTACGCAAGAGAGGAAGATCTTCTTGAACAGTTTTATTTGTTGATATCTTTCGTACAGTCACACATTTCAAGACTTGTGGATCGCACCCCAAATTGACAGGAAATTGTACTGCCTGATCAACATCTCCCAGCTATCCCAGCTGTTGGGTCATGTGATTTCAAAAGCTTCCTGGTTGACCACCAGTAGGTTATTATAATTAATGATTTTTAAAACCGTTTAAAAATTGCGACCTCCCCCGGGACTTGAACCCGGATCTCCAGATTGCCGGTCTGACGCGCTACCCATTACGCCAGAGAGGAAGATCTTCTTCAACAGTTTTATTTGTTGATATCTTTCGTACAGTCACACATTTCAAGACTTGTGGATCGCACCCCAAATTGACAGGAAATTGTACTGCCTGATCGACATCTCCCAGCTATCCCAGCTGTTGGGTCATGTGATTTCAATAGCTTCCTGGTTGACCACCAGTAGGTTATTATAATTAATGATTTTTAAAACTGTTTAAAAATTGCGACCTCCCCCGGGACTTGAACCCGGATCTCCAGATTGCCGGTCTGACGCGCTACCCATTACGCCAGAGAGGAAGATCTTCTTGAACAGTTTTATTTGATGATATCTTTCGTACAGTCACACATTTCAAGACTTGTGGATCGCACCCCAAATTGACAGGAAATTGTACTGCCTGATCGACATCTCCCAGCTATCCCAGCTGTTGGGTCATGTGATTTCAATAGCTTCCTGGTTGACCACCAGTAGGTTATTATAATTAATGATTTTTAGAACTGTTCAAAAATTGCGACCTCCCCCGGGACTTGAACCCGGATCTCCAGATTGCCGGTCTGACGCGCTACCCATTACGCCAGAGAGGAAGATCTTCTTGAACAGTTTTATTTGATGATATCTTTCGTACAGTCACACATTTCAAGACTTGTGGATCGCACCCCAAATTGACAGGAAATTGTACTGCCTGATCGACATCTCCCAGCTATCCCAGCTGTTGGGTCATGTGATTTCAATAGCTTCCTGGTTGACCACCAGTAGGTTATTATAATTAATGATTTTTAAAACTGTTTAATAATTGCGACCTCCCCCGGGACTTGAACCCGGATCTCCAGATTGCCGGTCTGACGCGCTACCCATTACGCCAGAGAGGAAGATCTTCTTGAACAGTTTTATTTGTTGATATCTTTCGTACAGTCACACATTTCAAGACTTGTGGATCGCACCCCAAATTGACAGGAAATTGTACTGCCTGATCGACATCTCCCAGCTACCCAGCTGTTGGGTCATGTGATTTCAATAGCTTCCTGGTTGACCACCAGTAGGTTATTATAATTAATGATTTTCAAAACTGTTTAAAAATTGCGACCTCCCCCGGGACTTGAACCCGGATCTCCAGATTGCCGGTCTGACGCGCTACCCATAACGCCAGAGAGGAAGATCTTCTTGAACAGTTTTATTTGTTGATATCTTTCGTACAGTCACACATTTCAAGACTTGTGGAAAGCACCCCAAATAGACTGGAAATTGTACTGCCTGATCGACATCTCCCAGCTATCCCAGCTGTTGGGTCATGTGATTTCAATAGCTTCCTGGTTGACCACCAGTAGGTTATTATAATTAATGATTTTTGAAACTGTTCAAAAATTGCGACCTCCCCCGGGACTTGAACCCGGATCTCCAGATTGCCGGTCTGACGCGCTACCCATTACGCCAGAGAGGAAGATCTTCTTGAACAGTTTTATTTGTTGATATCTTTCGTACAGTCACACATTTCAAGACTTGTAGATCGCACCCCAAATTGACAGGAAATTGTACTGCCTGATCGACATCTCCCAGCTATCCCAGCTGTTGGGTCATGTGATTTCAATAGCTTCCTGGTTGACCACCAGTAGGTTATTATAATTAATGATTTTTAAAACTGTTTGAAAATTGCGACCTCCCCCGGGACTTGAACCCGGATCTCCAGATTGCCGGTCTGACGCGCTACCCATTACGCCAGAGAGGAAGATCTTCTTGAACAGTTTTATTTGTTGATATCTTTCGTACAGTCACACATTTCAAGACTTGTGGATCGCACCCCAAATTGACAGGGAATTGTGCTGCCTGATCGACATCTCCCAGCTATCCCAGCTGTTGGGTCATGTGATTTCAATAGCTTCCTGGTTGACCACCAGTAGGTTATTTTAATTAATGATTTTTAAAACTGTTTAAAAATTGCGACCTCCCCCGGGACTTGAACCCGAGTCTCCAGATTGCCGGTCTGACGCGCTACCCATTACGCCAGAGAGGAAGATCTTCTTGAACAGTTTTATTTGTTGATATCTTTCGTACAGTCACACATTTCAAGACTTGTGGATCGCACCCCAAATTGACAGGAAATTGTACTGCCTGATCGACATCTCCCAGCTATCCCAGCTGTTG
This sequence comes from Brachyptera risi, assembly GCA_964007535.1. NCBI lineage: Eukaryota > Metazoa > Arthropoda > Insecta > Plecoptera > Taeniopterygidae > Brachyptera > Brachyptera risi. The sequence continues at coordinate 42,563,810 of OZ023330.1, read as the reverse complement.
GGTCATGTGATTTCAATAGCTTCCTGGTTGACCACCAGTAGGTTATTTTAATTAATGATTTTTAAAACTGTTTAAAAATTGCGACCTCCCCCGGGACTTGAACCCGGATCTCCAGATTGCCGGTCTGACGCGCTACCCATTACGCCAGAGAGGAAGATCTTCTTGAACAGTTTTATTTGATGATATCTTTCGTACAGTCACACATTTCAAGACTTGTGGATCGCACCCCAAATTGACAGGAAATTGTACTGCCTGATCGACATCTCCCAGCTATCCCAGCTGTTGGGTCATGTGATTTCAATAGCTTCCTGGTTGACCACCAGTAGGTTATTATAATTAAAAATTTTTAAAACTGTTTAAAAATTGCGACCTTCCCCGGGACTTGAACCCGGATCTCCAGATTGCCGGTCCGACGCGCTACCCATTACGCCAGAGAGGAAGATCTTCTTGAACAGTTTTATTTGTTGATATCTTTCGTACAGTCACACATTTCAAGACTTGTGGATCGCACCCCAAATTGACAGGAAATGGTACTGCCTGATCGACATCTCCCAGCTATCCCAGCTGTTGGGTCATGTGATTTCAATAGCTTCCTGGTTGACCACCAGTAGGTTATTATAATTAATGATTTTTAAAACTGTGTAAAAATTGCGACCTCCCCCGGGACTTGAACCCGGATCTCCAGATTGCCGGTCTGACGCGCTACCCATTACGCCAGAGAGGAAGATCTTCTTGAACAGTTTTATTCGTTGATATCTTTCGTACAGTCACACATCTCAAGACTTGTGGATCGCACCCCAAATTGACAGGAAATTGTACTGCCTGATCGACATCTCCCAGCTACCCAGCTGTTGGGTCATGTGATTTCAATAGCTTCCTGGTTGACCACCAGTAGGTTATTTTAATTAATGATTTTTAAAACTGTTTAAAAATTGCGACCTCCCCCGGGACTTGAACCCGGATCTCCAGATTGCCGGTCTGACGCGCTACCCATTACGCCAGAGAGGAAGATCTTCTTGAACAGTTTTATTTGATGATATCTTTCGTACAGTCACACATTTCAAGACTTGTGGATCGCACCCCAAATTGACAGGAAATTGTACTGCCTGATCGACATCTCCCAGCTATCCCAGCTGTTGGGTCATGTGATTTCAATAGCTTCCTGGTTGACCACCAGTAGGTTATTATAATTAAAAAATTTTAAAACTGTTTAAAAATTGCGACCTTCCCCGGGACTTGAACCCGGATCTCCAGATTGCCGGTCCGACGCGCTACCCATTACGCCAGAGAGGAAGATCTTCTTGAACAGTTTTATTTGTTGATATCTTTCGTACAGTCACACATTTCAAGACTTGTGGATCGCACCCCAAATTGACAGGAAATGGTACTGCCTGATCGACATCTCCCAGCTATCCCAGCTGTTGGGTCATGTGATTTCAATAGCTTCCTGGTTGACCACCAGTAGGTTATTATAATTAATGATTTTTAAAAATGTGTAAAAATTGCGACCTCCCCCGGGACTTGAACCCGGATCTCCAGATTGCCGGTCTGACGCGCTACCCATTACGCCAGAGAGGAAGATCTTCTTGAACAGTTTTATTCGTTGATATCTTTCGTACAGTCACACATTTCAAGACTTGTGGATCGCACCCCAAATTGACAGGAAATTGTACTGCCTGATCGACATCTCCCAGCTATCCCAGCTGTTGGGTCATGTGATTTCAATAGCTTCCTGGTTGACCACCAGTAGGTTATTATAATTAATGATTTTTAAAACTGTTTAAAAATTGCGACCTCCCCCGGGACTTGAACCCGGATCTCCAGATTGCCGGTTTGACGCGCTACCCATTACGCCAGAGAGGAAGATCTTCTTGAACAGTTTTATTTGTTGATATCTTCCGTACAGTCACACATTTCAAGACTTGTGGATCGCACCCCAAATTGACAGGAAATTGTACTGCCTGATCGACATCTCCCAGCTATCCCAGCTGTTGGGTCATGTGATTTCAATAGCTTCCTGGTTGACCACCAGTAGGTTATTATAATTTTGATTTTTAAAACTGTTTAAAAATTGCGACCTCCTCCGGGACTTGAAGCCGGATCTCCAGATTGCCGGTCTGACGCGCTACCCATTACGCCAGAGAGGAAGATCTTCTTGAACAGTTTTATTTGTTGATATCTTTCGTACAGTCACACATTTCAAGACTTGTGGATCGCACCCCAAATTGACAGGAAATTGTACTGCCTGATCGACATCTCCCAGCTATCCCAGCTGTTGGGTCATGTGATTTCAATAGCTTCCTGGTTGACCACCAGTAGGTTATTTTAATTAATGATTTTTAAAACTGTTTAAAAATTGCGACCTCCCCCGGGACTTGAACCCGGATCTCCAGATTGCCGGTCTGACGCGCTACCCATTACGCCAGAGAGGAAGATCTTCTTGAACAGTTTTATTTGATGATATCTTTCGTACAGTCACACATTTCAAGACTTGTGGATCGCACCCCAAATTGACAGGAAATTGTACTGCCTGATCGACATCTCCCAGCTATCCCAGCTGTTGGGTCATGTGATTTCAATAGCTTCCTGGTTGACCACCAGTAGGTTATTATAATTAAAAATTTTTAAAACTGTTTAAAAATTGCGACCTTCCCCGGGACTTGAACCCGGATCTCCAGATTGCCGGTCCGACGCGCTACCCATTACGCCAGAGAGGAAGATCTTCTTGAACAGTTTTATTTGTTGATATCTTTCGTACAGTCACACATTTCAAGACTTGTGGATCGCACCCCAAATTGACAGGAAATGGTACTGCCTGATCGACATCTCCCAGCTATCCCAGCTGTTGGGTCATGTGATTTCAATAGCTTCCTGGTTGACCACCAGTAGGTTATTATAATTAATGATTTTTAAAACTGTGTAAAAATTGCGACCTCCCCCGGGACTTGAACCCGGATCTCCAGATTGCCGGTCTGACGCGCTACCCATTACGCCAGAGAGGAAGATCTTCTTGAACAGTTTTATTCGTTGATATCTTTCGTACAGTCACACATCTCAAGACTTGTGGATCGCACCCCAAATTGACAGGAAATTGTACTGCCTGATCGACATCTCCCAGCTACCCAGCTGTTGGGTCATGTGATTTCAATAGCTTCCTGGTTGACCACCAGTAGGTTATTTTAATTAATGATTTTTAAAACTGTTTAAAAATTGCGACCTCCCCCGGGACTTG
>OZ023330.1:42410578-42553078 GCA_964007535.1 Brachyptera risi | reverse complement strand
TTACGGTATGTTGAAATTGAGTCTTCGCTTCGCTTCTCCAATAATGGAATGAATTATTTCTTTTCAATTAGATTATAATAGAATGATGATAATAATTATCATTATATCAGAACTGATTGGATTCACAAGAATAGAATAATAATAATAATTATTATCATATCAGAACTAATTGTATATACAAGAATAGAATAATAATAATTATTATCATATCAGAACTAATTGTATATACAAGAATAGAATAATAATGATTATTATTATCATATCAGAACTAATTGTATATACAAGAATAGAATAATAATAATTATCATTATTACCGGTATATCAGAACTAATTGTATATATACAAGAATATAATAATGATAATAGTTATTGTTGTATCAGAACTGATTGGATTCAACAGAATAGAATAATAATAATTATTATTATTATATCAGAACTGTTTGGATATACAAAAATAGGATAAAAATGAAAGAGCATATAATTATCTTGGAATTGGTATAATTCCGTTTTCAATAAAACTGGCTCATGAACATGGTCAAGATGATTTTTTCTATTTTTTAACTCTCGTGCATCCACCCTCCTAACAATGTATCAAGTTTTCAACCAACTATTGGGAAACTTCGTCTTGAATAATGCTAATTTGCTCTAATGAATTAGCCTGGGTTGAAAATGGTTGACAGTTCAAAACTGCATGTTTGCATTTCCTCTATATACTGCTACTTATTAACAAGATCATTCGAAAATGATTTTCAATACGAACTACATGGAGACGAAACACTCGTCCTCATTTGTGACTCAAATTCACTTTCCCCATAACCCGTGGCTGGAAACCTTCGTATACCTGAAACCAGCCTAAAAACTGCTTTTTTCCAAATATAACATGAGTATCCGGCTGAGACTGAGACGAGTGGTCGAGTGGCTAGCACACTGAACCGTAATCCAGCAGACTGTGGTTCGATTCTCGTCATGGTCGACGATCCTGGCAGAGGTTTCACGTCGTACAGGTAGGGTACATACTGGGGTGGTCCTTTAACAACAGGCCACGACTGACTACTTTCCACTATACGAAAACACCCCATGGATAACCTTTTATATCACCATCCCGTCATCTCATACATCATTCACCGACGCCAATAGATCGTAGTCATCAGTACAGAGCGTCGTTAAACCCAATATAAATAAATAAATGAATAAATAGATCCTGTTGAGATGTCAAGTATATCGTGATGACTTCATTGTCTGTTGATTTTGTTATGTCAAAATGATGTGAATGATAGCATATACAATATAGGTAATATAATTTTCGATGAAGGTTATTATGATCATTATTTTCAAAAACTATCATTTCTCAAAGTGTCGCCATTGTTCGGTCAGTATAGATTCAAGAAGCCATTTTGAAAATAGTCCCTTATATTGGAGAAATTTAGGTTTGGCTCCATTGAACAAGTATAATATTGAATGAAAATTGCATCAGAAACTCTGTCATATTTTTCTCGTTAAAGTGACAGCACTTGAGAGAAATATTAAATTGCTATTTTGACTTCATTTTGGTGAAAAATAAACTATTTTTCCACTTGAAATGAGTATGACTTGAAAATGACAATCACCGTAGTACATGTGCCCATCATATTCATAATATCTTAGTTCAGAATGAAACCAATTTTCTGATTAAATGTCATTATACATTTAGTGAATTTTAGATGACTGATGAATAATTTAAACGTGTGAAATTTGAAGGTTACATGATGAATGACATGGGAAATATCTAGCTTCGGGCCCAATTCGAATTGAAATATATAAAGATTTAGCTCTGTCTGTTCGATTTTTAGATGAGCGTAGCGAAGTCTTCATCCCACTCTTATAGGGCTTTGTCTGTGTTTTTTTTTGTTTTTTTGTAAGCACTCCACAGGTCGCGGAGTTTGACTGATCGACATGAAACTTTTTTGTGCACGTAAAATCATCGAACTTAGAACTGTATAGTTTTTGGAATGAATCGGTTGGATCTATTTTGAGAAATATCATCTCAAAGTTTCTAAAAACCCCATAAGATTTGACTGGGCGGAAAATGTTGAGAAATAAAATCTCTCCAAATGGAATGAAATTTTCTCTAAGTGTGTATACCGGTACATAGATTTTCCACAATATCACGATTTTGTATGCAATTCTGATCAGGCGTTTTGAATTAAAAAAAAAATGATATTATTCATCAAATATATCATAAAAATTGTGACAGAATTAAGTTGTCGAGGTTCACTGCTTTCTAGATTCAAGAGTTGATCAACAATGGACTATTTTTTATATGCGTCAAGGAGTGTAGAATACCAGAGTCAATTAAGTGGCAAGAGTAGAGCTACTTTAACGACTTTTCAGCTTATTCAGATATCGAGGTGTGTACAATACCAGAGTCGATAAAGTGTCAAGGGTAGAACTACTTCAAGGACTTTTGTACCTCATTCGGATATCTCGCTCATCTTACAACGCATATTACAACGATGTAATTTTTATAAATCATTCAAAGCTATTAAAGATACCAATTGAATTCAAGCAACAAGTGTCACCACTTAACTTTAAACGATTAAAACAAAACCTTCTTTATTATCATGGAATGAAATTTTCTCTAAGTGTGTATACCGGTACATAGATTTTCCACAATATCACGATTTTGTATGCAATTCTGATCAGGCGTTTTGAATTAAAAAAAAAATGATATTATTCATCAAATATATCATAAAAATTGTGACAGAATTAAGTTGTCGAGGTTCACTGCTTTCTAGATTCAAGAGTTGATCAACAATGGACTATTTTTTATATGCGTCAAGGAGTGTAGAATACCAGAGTCAATTAAGTGGCAAGAGTAGAGCTACTTTAACGACTTTTCAGCTTATTCAGATATCGAGGTGTGTACAATACCAGAGTCGATAAAGTGTCAAGGGTAGAACTACTTCAAGGACTTTTGTACCTCATTCGGATATCTCGCTCATCTTACAACGCATATTACAACGATGTAATTTTTATAAATCATTCAAAGCTATTAAAGATACCAATTGAATTCAAGCAACAAGTGTCACCACTTAACTTTAAACGATTAAAACAAAACCTTCTTTATTATCATATATTCGCGTTCGACCAGTATTATTATTCAGCACATCAAAACGGATCGACCGACAGAGATTCATATTCTTCTCACTACTGTGACGTCACGATGTAAAGAGACTTTAAGGGGAATCCAGAATCCAGACCCTAGAAAACCAGAATCCTAGAATTCTGGAGTCTAGAACCCGGCTGGCAATATACCCGTCAGAGAGGTACCACTATTAATGGTCATGAAACATTGAAAGTACAAGATATAAATTCATCAAGTAGGCCTAAATCCATCATAAGATGCCTGCACACAATAAATTGTCAAAAACGCTGAAGAGTCAAATTTGAAATAACTGTAGAAAGATCACCTATGTATAGGTGTGCATAACGGTTTTATGTAGCCTATTTTTTATTCATATTGGATTAAAAGACGCACTTGTACTCATGCCCACGATTTATTGGCGTCGGTGAATGATATACGAGATGATAGGTTATTTTATCAAGTGTTTTTGAATAGTGGGGAGGAGTCGGTCGTGGTATGTTGTTAAGAGGCCGCAGGCGCTCGTATTTCACGCCGCAAACTCTCACGGCCGTAATTTTTGAGATATCAATATGATTGTTTTTGCATTCTGTTGATAATTGAAAGAGGGAGGTTATCGCATTTACAGAGTTTTGAACAACAAATTTGTAATTTTTCAAATTCTTCAAATGGAGAATGAAAAAATTTCTAGTTTACGGAAACCTGAATATATATTTTTGAATACCGAAAAAGAATATGAACTGTGAAATATATCAAAAGTGTGAGTAAGGGAATTAACGGCGTTTACGAGAATATGAGTTCGGCGGGCTAGTCTATGGGCTGCGCCTAGCACACGATGCATGTTAAACTCGAGTCTGAAGCGAGCAAACAACGAGCCCGTGTAGCGCGCCTGCGGCCTCTTAAGGAACCATTCCAGTCAGGGTTCTGAATCTGCCATACAGATTCTTGGGGAAGTAATTTACAGCTGTTTGCAATGTAGCTGAGCCGTCGACACCGTAAATAGTGCTTCATCAAAGTACACAGAGTTCGCTAGTGCCTTAGTCAACTGTGATTGATTAGTTGAAATGATAGTTGAACCCAGCCAATGACCATCGTCAAATTGTTTCGTGTACATTGTTGCGTATCATTTAAATTTTCATCCCAGGAAGTTTTCAAAAGTTCTAAGTGTTTGCGACATTTTTACGCATATTTAAATCATATTTGTGCATTGAAGAAGAAAGGAGTCGAGCCATGGTTACATGGTAATGGAACTATCATCCCACCTGCATATAAAGGAAGTATAGTTTCAAAACATCAATTCAATTCTCAATCTATAATGCAGTTAATAAAATGCCCTAGTTGAACCATAGTCTGTTGGCCCTAGTTGGTTTAGGCCTAGCTAGTAATTCAAAAGTGTAAAGAGGATATAGTCAATCCTACCATGGAGTTCACACTATATAGGCCTAATTGATGTACTAGAAAAACTGTTTTTTGGTCTTAGGCCTTGAGTCTAGTGTGAGTATAGGCCTAATAGCTAGCGGATAAATGATAGTTAGGGAATATGTGTCTTTTTGGTTCAGGTGTAGGATAGCTTTGTAGGTAGGTAAAAGAAACTCCATGGTAAAGACCTGGGGCATTGAGTTTATATCAACTCAATGTCCAGGGCGTAGGCTGCAATTAACTGCTAATTGTTGAAGGTCCAGTCTGCAATTCTAATCTTCTACAGGCCTACCATCTATTTCCAGACTGCTCTATTGGGCTTAATCCAAGTTATATGCCATATACCCTATTAATAGTAGGTCTACTATATACTCAATGTCCTAGTTCTATGTTCTATATATATATATATATATGTTGGCCAAGGTATAAATCTACTGGTGGGTTTAGTTGTAGTTTCAAGATCTAGTCTCCTTTGTCACTTTGAGGGCTCAATTAATTGTCATTGCACATGTGTGTGTGTGTGATCAATTAATTGTGACTGCCTATGTGTATGTATATGTAAATGCCTTCTGATGACCTTGTCTAATACTGATATCTGATCTTTCCATGCTCATCAACATAATGTAGGGCCTAGTCCAACTTGAATTATTAGAGTCAACTTATGTATCTTATCAATCTATTGATGCAAAAAGCATGTGTAGGTCTAGGTGAGGTCTGTATTTACATAAAGGGTAATTGAAGTTTCCAATGATTAGGCCCATTATCCAACAGTTATGAATAATGCATCATATTTATACTTAATATCACTTTCCACTAGATTATAAGTTGTTGAATATGTTGAGTAATTTAAATTATAATAAGTTATATGAGTTAGATACAAGTTATGAGTCATGATTCTAATTAGATTATATCTTAGTACCTTTGGTAGTGAATTAGTGATAAGTGATTGAAGTTTCCAATGATTGAAATCCAACAGTTCTAAATAGTTATATCATATTTATACTAAAGTTATAACTTTCTACTAGATTAAAAGTTGTTGAATGTGTTAATGATATACGTTATAGTATATGAGTTGGATATAAGTTACATTATTGTCATGATATAATAACGGTAGATCAAAATCATACCGTAACTATGTTAAGTAAATTGGTGATAAGTGATGAATACGTGAATTGGTGAGGTGATTTAAGTGAAATAGCGATCAAATATACCGGTTCCTGACAATAATGAGCTGGTCTTGCAGAGCGTTTGGGTGTGCAAGCACCCGGTCAAATTCCAATCTCTTTCGTTTCCCCAAAAGTAAAGACCGTTGTCAACAGTGGATCAAGTTATCAGGGAATCAGAATCCACATAATATTGAATGTGAAGACTTATTCCAGACTGCTAGTTCATGTTCAAGACATTTTACTTGGGAAGATTTCTCCAATGAGCTGTGTGATCGCTTGAACCGTAATGCAGTTCCTTCTATGTTCCTGTCAAATTCCAAATTAGAGATGCCATTACAAGAAAGTGTCAATTCGGAAAGAATCACCTATAGTACGCCTACAACAACGCTACCACTGACAATTTCACCACCGAAAATTCTACCAACGTCAACCTTGGCAATAACAACGCTACAAACGTCTCAACCGTCAACCCTTTCACCGACAATGCCACCACCAGAAAACATATCAACGCCAGTCACCACACCATTCAGTAGTCCTATGTCGTCTAACTTGAGAAAGCGGCTATTGGATACAGGTTTTGACAATGAGCTGGAAAATATCACCACGCCAAATTTAAAACGAATGTGTATTGTCAATGACGAGGCCCATGTTCGTTCAAACCATTCGAAATAGAATCAACTGAATTAGGCACAGCATCAACTTCGTTCAAAACACCATCTCCGCCCAAGAAGGGGCAGAGAATTGAAAAAAAAATGAAAGTTGCCATTTTGCAGGCCATTGATGCAACCAGAGTAAGCCAACTTTTTCCAAAAAAGAAGTTGATGCGTTTGGAAATCATCAAGGCCAGAAAACGAATTGATGCTCTCAAACGTAGGTGTAAGGAAATGCAGCTGGGTATAAAAGACATGCGGTCCACTCTAAATTTCACTGTTATGCAGGAAATAGAGAATACCGTGTCACCTGCTGCCGCTCGACTTTTTACGAGTCAACTAAAGAATGGGGAAAAAGCCGCGGGGTCGACGCTATACGATGGACGATAAGATCCTTGCTCTCTCGATGTACAAAAGAAGTCCAAAAGCGTACAAATTGATGCAGACTTGTCTTGACTTGCCAGCTCCTAGAACTCTCATTACTGTACTAAACAGAATTCCTTTTCTTCCTGGCATTGACGATGCAATTTTTTCACATCTAAAGAATAAGGTGTCAAAAATGGACGAGTCTGACAGAGTTTGTTCACTCCTGTTCGATGAAGTGTCATTAAGTTCGGGTATTCAATACTCTGAGAAGCTTGACCTCATCATTGGCTACGAAGATTATGGTCGTGTGGGAAGAACAGTTGAATACGCTAACCATGCTCTCGTATCCATGATTCGTGGGCTGCGTGAAAAGTTCAAACAACCAGTAGCTTATTACTTCTGCAAAGATGTTACCAAGACAGCTCGATTGGAGAAGATTATTGTCGAGGTAATTGAATCATTGCAGAGTACAGGTTTACATGTTGTGTGTGCCATTTGCGACCAAGGAACTACCAACGTTGCCGCGCTAGACTCGCTTGTTCATACGAAACCATCTACAGTCGTCCTTCCGAAATATGGTAAATGCTTTGCGATGAATGGTGAAGACATTGCCATTATTTATGACCCTCCGCATCAGTTAAAAAGCTTGAGTAACGCCTTCTTGAAGTAGGCTACAACGTTCATTGAACTCCCCTGAGCCTCTGATTACTGGCTCGTATTACGAAGCCGCGGAGGCGGAAGCAAGCTGAGACAATATAAAGAAGTTTTTCGAGGCAGACCGCACCACTATTTTTCAGAGAGTGGTTGAACTGACTGAAGCCCATGTTGACCCTACTTCGAGTCAGAAGATGCGCGTCAACCTAGCAGCACAAGTGATGAGTCAGCAAGTAGCCGCTTATTCCATGATAGCTGACCCCAACTTGTTTGATTTAAGCAAAACAACTGCCAATGAGATAAGACATCACTATATGCCCTCGTCTACCATCTGGACCTCTCACTTCATTCAGGATGTGGACCAGCTCTTCGATAGCTTCAACGGAACCAAAGTGCGCGCATCAGAGATGAAATATCACCGTGTTGCTATGACTGAGAAATCAATTGATACCACCTTCTGGCCTACGATCGCGAATAAAATCGATAGTTGGAGTTTCTCAGTGAAAGACACAGGAAGAGTACAGCGCTCTCCGTTTCAAAATGGATGGCTGATATCTATTCACGGAGCAACCTTTGTGGGTTAAATCTTAAGAGACAAGTACAATATCAAAGTTCTTCAGACTCGTCGCCTCAATCAAGACCCACTGGAAGATCTTTTCTGTGTCATTAGACAGCATGGGCAGGATAATACCAATCCAACTTGCTCGCAGTTTGGCTCCGCACTAAAAACGTGCATGATCAATGGTATGATGAAGATTCCAACTGTGCCGCTGATGTCGACATACTTCTCTCGGATCTAAAATCATTTCTTCAGCAATACGAATCGTCCACCTCAGGTAGTGCTGAACAAAGCGAGTCTAGTGTCAATGATGAGGACCAAGTGCCATTCGGACCGGAGGACATCACCGATCAAATTGAGAACGAAAATTCAGAATTCAACTGGGACGATCTTGACTTCGCTGGAGTTTTTCCACAACTTGCAGAAAGGGCGATTTTACCTGATAAGGAGAGAGCGACAGTCGCATATGTGTCTGGCTACATTATCCGCAAGCGTGTTGACTTAACATCGAAGGGCAGCTGTAAGACATGTACAAAACTCTTAACAACAACAGAATTGACAAATGATCATTACCGGTACTTTGTTTCTTGCAGAGAGCGTAGTGATAAGTTCAACTGTTTAGTGTACTCATCACCATCTTTTGTCACTACTATGGGGCTAGCCGCTCAAGTAGCGATGAAAATACTTCGAGAACACCACACTTGCACAAGATAAAAGAGACTATCATCGCACGCATAAATGATGCAATTGATTTCAGTTGGTTCAACTGTAAGGAACATCAAGCTAAGCTGAAAGAGCGCATGATCAATCTTTTGTGCCGAATCACAATACACCATCATTGCAAAACGGTTAACCGTGGATTAAAAGCAAGGAAAAACAACACACAGAATCGACAACATCCTGGATCAAAACCAAACTCGGAACAAAAAAGAATGAAGAAAATTCTCCACAAATAACTTGATTATTCATACCTATAATAGTGTTACGATGATCAGTGCGATTCAGTTCATTTGTCTGCGTTACGATGTTGGTGCGGTTCAGTTTGATAGTGTCTGTGTAGTTATACGATGTGATGTTGTTGCAAAGTGTCAATGATAATACGCCAAGAGCCAATCAGTTTTTACAGTGTGACCGGACGTTCCAGTTTTTCCGGGATCGTCCTTATTTTAAACTTTCTGTCCCTTCGTCCCGAGAACTTCTTTCGGGACCGTCAAATGTCCTCATTTTATAAAATCAATATAGACTAACCACGCTATTGTTTATAGACCTACACTACATGAAATTTTCCTCATAAGGTATTTTTATTCTGTAGGCGTACCTTATTTTAAAATCTTTTCTCATAAACAACCGTACATTTAATAGAATTTGAAGGGTTTATTTATTATACCATTATATGTCGTGGCGCGAACTCTCGTTGCGTTAATAACTGATCTGTTGCTATTCTGTTGTGTTCAAAGTTCAAACCTTTGCATGCCTTGCTTTTGCATCCACTATTTCATCAACTAATCTCCTTTGCATTGTTACTACACTAACCTCAATAATCTTTTGTATATATGAATAATAGTATTTACTCTACCTTATTGTAATATGTGATATTAAATATATGCATTATATTTTAATTCAGTTACCAATATACTAGTACAGTAGTACATATATGTATCAGGATATAGGGAACCATACATAGATATTAAATTGTAAATATAAATTAGCATGATATATAAATATATATAGTATAGGCCTACATGTATAAATATATTACCGGCCGGTACATATGTGGGTATATCTGTTTTCATCAAGATTATGGAGTAGATATTAGACTTTACTATGTAGGAAAAATTCTAGATCTAATTATATTACCAGTATGAGCTTCTTTCTTGAATATATGTGAACCAGTACTGTAATGCGTGTGTGCCTGAAGCCTGAGTATATATGCAGTCAGATTTACTAGTTGAATTGAGTTGTTTTCTGCGTAATTTGTTTTCCTTTTTTTCCAGGTTGTATGTATTTCCGCTACTGCCTTGGGCTCTATCACTGCTCGGTTCCAGCAATATCATCGTCACCACATACTGATCGGACAATCATATTTCTGGGTCTTAAACTGGTAGGTTTATCTCCTAATGACTATTCCTCATACAAGCAAACTACCAATATTCAATGTATTTTCACGTTTCATCAGTACGTATCAATCCAACATCAAGCCAGTAATTAGGCAGACTAAATTAGGTTCATGACCAAAGTTGGCTGGATTCTTAGCGTCCGAATGAAGTTATGTCATTAATAATATCTGATGATAGCCGTCCAATATTATAGTGTTGTCTTTCGAATTGGCTCGTTACCTAAAGCCAGTTGGCCCATCAAAATAATCGATGGTGATAAGTCAATATGTTTCCCCTATGTATTTTCTTTTTTTCCATGCTGTGAGCCTATTTGTGTTTGTATTATTATTATTGTTATTTATTATTTATCAGGGCCTATACTCATGTATCATTAATATTTGTATTAAGTGTCTAGATCTACATGAAAATAGTGGTCCTAACCACAGATAAAAAAGCAATTAATTTGTCATAGTTAGCAGAAGTGCATGATTTACAGAAACATGATTCAGGTTCTTACAACATTTTAGTTAAGCCACATTGTGTAAAATAATGGTAACTGTCTGATTAACACATTTGTATTTTTCATAAAATATGCAGTTCAATTTGCAAATCATTTGTTGCTACTTCTCATTTATGAAGTTTTCTTATTGTTTTCACTATTTTACAAACTCCTTCAGGAATACATATGCCTGGACAAAAAGAGGAAGTTCTCACATTTTTTTAATGAAATTGAAAGCATGCAATTTGTTTCATTTTTAGTACTCCTATGCTTGGTATAATCCAGTATTTTATAGTTGCATGCATTCACGTCCATTATTGAATGTACTGAGACGTGTGGCCAAGTGGTAGTACACTGAACCGTCATTCAGGAGACCGGGGTTCGATTCCCGCCGTAGTCGACCATCGTGTCAGGGATTTTCCGTGGTTTTCTTCTGTCGTTCAGGTCAATACTGGGATAGTTCCTTAACAACAGGCCACGACCGACTCCTTCCCACCATCCAAAACACCTAATGAAATAACCTCTCATCTCATAATCCCATCATCTCATACGTCATTCACCGACGCCAATAGATCGTAGTAATCAGTACAGTGCGTCGTTGAAACCAATACAAATGAATTATTGAATGTGGGTTATGTAGATCTATGTGTGCACTTATACAACTTTTTGTTTTGCAGGTATTTCCACTACTCGGATGCAGTCAAGTGTCAACATGGAAGTATAGTCATAGGCCTATAGTGTGACTGTGTATAATGAATGTACTCATAAACTAGATTTGGCAACAATCATTGTATTCTGTAACGGAGTCCAAAAGCGATATTCGTATATTACTGCTCAATATTTAAAAATAAATAGTATCATATTATTACAAACCTATAATTTTGGTGTGATTGTATTAATTATTGTTATTTATATCACATTTGATCACATGATACTGATTATCAACTACTGATGAAGTATTTCATACCATATATTGTTATGTGCTAGAAATTTAAGCCTATATTGAAATAGTGATTGTTTCATCATAACTCATCTCTTCTTTTCAGCATAAGTCCTCCAGGCCCTGTGTGGTTATAGGCCTAAATACAAAATTATCTGTGTTTATTAACTAACTATACACATTCAATTGGGAACAATAATTATTAAATACCCAGAACTTCCGTAAGATCGCCTATGTTGAGTTGAAATTGGTTCAGATAAATTTTAACATGGAATAAAATAGGTTAGAAAAATTATTATTTAGCTTTCAATATAATAACATGAGGTACGTGTTGCCGTTCCCGCCTTTTAATCATTCAGTTCGTCATCACAAATGGGAGATGGCGCTAGAGGCAAATTCAAAATGGTCTCCAAAGACTTCATCAAGTTCTCATAAGAGAGTCGACCGTCATATACCGTAGGTATTTATACTAATGTCTTGGATTCCAGTATTGACTTGAACGACAGAGGAAAACCACGAAAAACCCTGTCAGGATGGTCGACTATGGCGGGAATCAAGCCCCAGTCTTCTGAATGACAGTTGACTGTGATAATAACTATTTGTGGTGGTAAGATTGCCCTAGGATGTGGTACCCTGTTAAAAAACTATCTCAAACTTTCGTTATTTTCATTTGGGGCCTATAGAGAAGTAATGACTTTGTATACAATTTTAGATGTTTATGAAAAACAAATGAGATGGAATACTTTGTTTTTACAAAAGTGTTCACCAAACATTTACCAAGACAATGTGTTATATATTATTGGTTTCGGAAAGCCTACCGCTCTATTCATTACAATGGGCTAAGAAAGGCTAACAAAGGCAATCACAGTGTGAAAGGCGCATAGAGCCCATCTGATTGAATCGCATATTTGAGAAAATTGCATCATATAGTTTTAAGTCAACACCAAATATTCTACTTACCGGAACGACGTATTTCGTTTTCTTGTATTCTTGAGTCTATACAAAACCTCGCACAGTAATATTATACGGTAATCAAATTCACGACGGTTCACTAATACATTATGGACACATTTCCCTAGAATAACATAGCAACAATTGACACACGAGCTCATTGGTTTGGATCGTTCTTATCGTGAGAGTACTCAAGAAGGCTGTGACTGAAAGTAACACAACTTGATTTCAGGCACGATGTAGTGATTCCAACCGAATTTCCAACTATAACCTATGACTATCAATAACGGATGAAGTCTGTTGATGCCACACTTATTACGTCGTGTCTTATACTCGTTCACAATTTTGTCCTTCCTTTCTTTTCTTAAGGACGTGTCTGAAATGTCATTTATCATCGCTAATTCTTGGTCTAGTTCTTGTTTTGACGTCATGAACGTTCGGTGACGTCATAGGCAATGTCCGAAACGACTAATCTCGACTAAATCGAGATTCAGAAAATAGATCTAGCAATCGAAAGTCAAGACTCGTTTGGTCTTGATTTTAAGCACAGCCTTCTTTATTCAAATCATTCATTTCTTTATTTAATTTAATTTCTCTATTTCTGAATGAATATTGGGGTTTTAAGGCGCATCGACAGCGTCTCTATTTCTTTATTTCATTTAGGTCCAGTATTACCACGGCCAGTTAGTATTTATCTGAGAGTTGGTGAAAACAAATAGCATGGGTAACCATGGTGATAACAAGTTTGAACTGTCAGATAAAGGCTAACTGAACTTGGTAATACCGGGCCTTATTTATATTTATTTATTTATTTCATTCATCAGAGAAGAATGATCTGTATGAAGAATGCTGTGGTTTTAAGATTTTGAAAAAACACTAAAAAATGGATGACATTATTATTAGTATAAGAAGAAAAAATAGACGGACAATATGGATATTAAATGTGAGTTGAAATTGTGATGAACCCACTCTCCGACAAACCTGTGTTGACCACTACCCTTTCCCACACAGCATGCCTAACGGGTCCTACCCCATTCTTGTTCTCTTCTTCTTGTCACGGACTCTTCCACGAAAGACTCACCCTGGCTTAAATCCCGTTTCTTTTCTCACGCCTTCTATCTTACTGCAATCCTCGATACACCTGTCGTCAAGTCTGATTGTTATTTTTCCCGCCAGTCCAGATTCTGTCTTTGATCCTTTCAACTAATTAGTATTCACTTTAATTGTTTTTTTACTCAGTCTGTACTTTTTCTTTGCATATGATTCCATTGGTAATTGTTACTTGTATTTTAAACTGTTTCTAGATTTAGTTATTTGACAGTAGGCGTTGACAGTTTTGTCTGTCTAACGGTGAATGTGGAAGGGGAGGTTTTGGACTTGAGTGAGATCCGACAAGGAGTCGGTAGTTGTACTCAGACTCTCCTAGGGTAACCACCTACAACGGTGCTCTGCCTCCTTTGTACTTGTACGTTTTAAACACATGAATAAAAAACACTTTCTTTCAAACTTACACCAAGTTTTTATACTTAATGTGAGATCCCTCAGTCGAGCATTATAGATCTTACAAAATACCATGAAAATAATTGGTATTAGTACTGTAGACCACTGCTTAAAAATTATTGCATTCAATCGTAATTAAAAACATCGAGAAAGTACCAGCACAGAAGCGCATAACCTTACTTTGCAGTATGAATTCGCGCAGGAAATTGTTACGTTTTGTAAGATAATCCTAGATTCAAAGGCGGTGTAGGTTCACGCACATGACGATTTAGTACAGTAGATAAGGCAAAGGATTCGGGGTTTTGTGATAGAAACGTATAAATTTCACCACATGCTCAGAAAAATTAGGTCAACAAAATAGGCTACGGAGGAGGCGGATTTCTCAACCGTTTGGGGGTGGCGGGGGTGGCAATTGAAGGGTTGGCCTTCATGAAATAATTTTTATCTTTGAATTTCTTTCTGATATACATATATTTTCTTGTGAACTATACTATAAAAGAATTGTTAGAAATACATTTCAGTCGAAATCAAATTAGAGGACGAATAAATAATAATTTCATTGACCTTTGACCTTTTGTTTGATATAATTTCAATACGCAATGAAACTGCCCGTGTGACCATTTGTTTGAAAGCTGAAATCGCCCTGAATCAGAAAACATCAACATCTTGTGGGTGTATTGACCTTTGACCTCTGATTAATCATTTAGTTGACAATTTGTATGTATACACAATATCAATTGTGTGGGAAATATATATTAACTATTCGGGGTTTTGTGATAGGAACGTAATGATTTCACCACATGCTCGGGAAAATTTTCTTATCAAAATAAGCCACAGAGAATGGCGTATGACGTAACCGTTTGGGGGAGGCGGGGGTGTAAATTCGGGGGTGGGTCGTTGGAAATTTATTTTTATTGTCAAAGTGGTGGATGAAAGTTATAATATTTGACTCGAATTATGTCATTCATGAGTTGTGAAAAAATAATATTCGATCCAAAAAAATCATCTCCAACGTGAGTGACCAATTGATTAACCTTTGACCTAGCTTGCATACGTTATGATTTTGAAACAACAGCAATATGCCCGTGTGACCATTCGTTAGAAAGCTCACATTGCCTTGAATCATAAAATATCAACATTTTCAAGCTGAGTTGACCTTTGACCTGTAATTATTCATTTTATGTATGTTTTTATTGAATATACATACTGATTATGTGTAATGCCAACTTGAGAGCTAGTTCATATGAGAAAATGTACAACAATAATGAATTTTTGATTTCAATGTATTATTTTGAACCTCATGTAGCAAGAATATGAAAGAACTCACAAAAATATTATTCTCACTCTCGTAATTAACATTTTTCGTAGTAGTAATTTATCAATACAACAAAACTACTGGATAATTTATACGGAAAACCCAATTATTTTCCGTTTTTCGATAATACAGTTTGAATAGTTCCATATTTTAAATATACTGCGAATATTTATTCCAGTGCATTAGCAATTTTTTCACAAATTCATATATTCAAAGAAGTCGAATTAACCTAATTAGATGAGCGTAGCGAAGTCTCCATCCCACTCTTATAGGGCTTTTGTCTGTGTTTTTTTTTGTTTGTTTGTGGGCACTGCACAGGTCGCAGGGTTTGACTGATCGACATGAAACTTTTTTTATACGGGCCAACGTTTACAACTTAGAACTGTATAGTTTTTTGAATGAATCGGTCGATTGGATTTTGATAAATATCATGTCAAAGTTTTAAAAAACCCCATAAGATTAGGCTGGGTGAGAAAATTTGAAAAAATGAAACCTCTCCGAAAGAATTAAAATTTTCTCTGAGTGTTCAAACATGAATGATACACATAACCATCATTTCGTAAGCAATTCGAACCACCGTTTCGAAGAAAAAAAATCATATAACTGTTTTTTTACATCAAATATATGGAAATGAGCCAAGATTCACTGCTTCCTAGATTCGATATTTGCCCATGCAAGCATCAAATACCCTTCATATTCGTCAAGGTGTGTAGAATACCAGAGAAGATAAAGTAGCAATTAAATGAAGGACAAGGTGTGTAGAATACCAGAGAAGATAAAGTAGCAATTAAATGAAGGACAATGTGTGTAGAATACCAGAGAATGTAAAGTAGCAATTAAATGCAGAACAAAGTGTGTAGAATACCAGAGTCAATGAAGTAGCAAATGCAGGACTGTGATTATACCTTATTCAGATATGTCGCTCATCTTACAACGCATATTTCGCGTTTGCCTAGTAGTATTCGATTTATCAATGTGAACATCGATGGATTTCTTGGAAACTTCATTTTGTGTTCATTGTACAAATGCAACAAAAATAACTAATAATTCGACTGTTCAGCTTAGTCTTGTCACCACCAGGAGAGAGGTGTGATTTAATTAGTTCGTTCAATTACATTCGTGTGAGTGGGCGTATTTATTACTGTGGTACCATTTCTGAGCAATTTCTACATATTTCTTCAGAAGTACATTTTATTTGTGAGGATACGACTGCCATGAATTTATCCAGCGTCGTCTCTGGGCGATTTGAGGGTGTACTTTTATGTGTTATTTTACAATGTGCCATCTCATCTTTTCAATGTGACTGCATAGTTAGTGATCTTCAACAAAGTACTCAAAGTTTGTTCGATGTTTCAAATATTCACGTATGTTAATTTGTTAACAAGCAATACGTCATTGGCGTAGTTCGTTTTTACTTTAATGGAATAATAATATATTATATTTGATTTTCTGTCGCTATGGAAACTGAAGTCACTGGTATAGATTGGAGTGAGTGCACGTTTTGTCAGCAATAAACAAAGGAACAACTAAGATGCCCTACACACAGTAAAAACACACTCGCAGATGATGCTTATGCGACTGTTGCTAACATCATAGACAATTTCTCGGCTACTGGTTCAATGCCAGAATATATATATTTCGAATAAGATTTCGAAAATTGACAATGGATCTGGTGTAGCAAACACTTTAAAAGTCATTAATGCTAAATGGCACAAGTCTTATCGGTTGAAATTCAACTCGAAGAATTTGAAAATTGCTGAAAAGCGTTCCGTGCAATTGGATAGAGTTGAGGATGTAGACTATGTTCCATGTACGACGAAAAAGATACTTACTGGATCCGAATTTGGTGCTAGTTTGCGATCAATGCGCATCACAAATAGACGGAGATCTACATCTCGCATCTAAGCTAGGCGTTGATGAGTGAGTACGCCAATGTGCTCACGAACTGCAAGACGAACGTCTTCTGACGAAGTTCTGTAATGGAGATATGATTGCCCTTGACATGAAATATCACAATCGATGTCTTAGTAATTTATACAACCGAAGGAGATCATTGTATGGTGAAGTATCAGACGTAAGAGTGCGTCAACAAATCCTTGAAAGTTTTGCCTTTGCAGAAATAATCAATTACATGGAAGAAAATTGTCTGCAAATATTTAAACTTGGTGATTTGGGACGACTCTATTCGGAAAAATTAAAAGATCACAACCTGGAATCGCGGATGCGAAACACAGATTTGAAAAATCGAATTCTAAGTAAATGTCCTTCAATCAGCGCTTTCAAGAAAGAAAAGGATATTTATATGAATTTTGAAGAAAACATTGGAGATTCGTTATCGAAAGCCTATGGTGTTGATCACGCCGAAGAAGCCACATTACTCACGAGAGTATCTACGATTATAAGACGCGATGTCTTGAACAAAAAGGTAGAATTTGAAGGAAAATTCACTACTGACTGTCAGATCCACTCGATTCCTGAGTCACTGAATTTTCTTCTATCACTGATCCATAGAGGTCCTAAATTCATGAAAGAAAATTATGAAGCAAACAATGTTGTTCAATCCGTCCTTACAACAGGGCAAATCATTGTGCACAATTGTAATGTACAACAAAGACACACAGAGAAGAGAGAACCACCCCTGAATGTCTACGTCGGGTTATACATTCATAACTACCATGAAAGAGATAGTTTATCGACACACTTTTCCGGCTTGGAATTTGTATATCATATGATCGAATTCAGGAGATTTCCGAACAATTAGAGAAGTCAATATGTGAGGTGTACGAAGAAGAAGGAGCCGTGATTCTCTGTAATCTTCTTAAGGGAATATTCACAACTGCAGCAGTAGAAAACTGGACCATAACTCGTCGTCCACTACGGCACCATGGTCTGTTCACGGTACAACTATTTCCCTTTTCCAACATTCGACCAAAGATGATGAAGGATCTCCAATTCGAACAGTGAAATTGAGCAATGAGGATATATCTGGCAAGAAAAAACCATTCTTACCAGAATATTACTCAAATGTAATGCCTGCAATGAAATTAAATGAAAGTGTTCCTGTCCCGATATTGAAATGTCATCTTCCTCCACATAGAGACGTGATTCTTGAAGACAAACAGTGGCTAGAACATGTAGAGGAAAATCTAGCAAGTGTGAGTGATGTGCATAGAGGAAAGTTGTTAACATATCTTGGGCAGCATACAGCGCTGCAAACCAAAGAGACTTTAAGAAATCTCGTTCAATCAACGGTATGGTCCCGATGTTCGAAGAACAGGCACATTGTGTGTCCATGATTGACCATGCAATGAATGTAGTGAAAAAAGCTACCAATGCTTTGAATAATGAACAAGTTGCTGTAGTTGCAATGGATCAACCACTCTATACGATTGCAAAGAACCTTCAGTGGAATTTTCCGGACTTGTATGGTGAAGACAAGTACGTAATTATGTTTGGAGAATTGCATATCGAAATGGCGATGCTTACAATGATAGGTGTCTGGTTGAATGGCAGTGGTTGGGTGGAAGTTTTGGCAAAGGCGCACGTGGCGTCGGACGGTACTGCACAATCATTTGTGCATGCTAGTCATGTTACAAAGACAAGGAGAGCACGCCAGGTTACTGCTGCAGCACTACATATCCTGCTTAGACGTGCATATATGGAGTATCAGGAGAATGAAGACGCTACATCAATCTCGACGTTTGAAGACTGGTGCACAAACCGAGAAAATGAAGCACCACATTTCAAGTATTGGATTATCACTTTAAAACTTCAGCTTCTACTCCTTGCGTTTGTACGATCCATTAGAGAAGCAAATTTTGAGCTTTACATTGCGACGTTAACTCAAATTATACCATGGTGTTTTGCATTAAACCGGCCAAACTATGCAAGATGGCTGCCAGTTCACCTAAGAGATTGCTTGATCTTCAGACAACATGCCCAGGTGTTCACCAAGAATTTGTGAATGGTAACTTCGTCGTTCGCAAATCAAATAACCCATCCTCAGCACTGGCTATAGACCATGCTCACGAGCAAAATAACAGCATGCTGAAGGGAGATGGAGGAGCGATTGGCCTTTTTCAAAACGCCTACACTTTGTTGAGATGGCTAATTGCTGGACCAGAAGTAAAGCGCCTGGTATCGGAGTTTGGAGACGTTTCAACCCCTGAATCGGATGATCATAGGCATCATGAACAGAAAAAAAGCTTCCAGACTGGCTTTGCGAAAGACGTAACCAGCCTGGTAGTAGCATTTGGATGCATGGGAAACCCATTTCAGGAGAGTAGTGTTGATGTTTTGCGACTACATACAATGGAAATTATGCCAAAGACAGTTTCTGACACAATCAACAGTATTGAGGCCACTGGAAGAGAGAAGTTCATTGACTACTACGAAACCCGATTAGAAAAGAATGGAACTGTTATCAAGGACGTCATCAAAAAGACGAAATTGTGCTTGTTTTCAAAATCAAAGACCCAAAAGAGAAGCCTTTTAAGAACAAAAGTAAATAGTCTTGAAGGTGACTGCTCTTTGTTTTCAAAACTCTACATTCCCTACAAAAATGAGGCATTCCTTGGGCATGCCAAAAGCTTTCTTCCAAGGCAAATGAAGCATGCCTGGTGCATGGCAAATTTACGCCTCACTCGCCTAGAACTTGCCTGAAACACTCCTTTTAACATGCAGGCGGGACTCCAAAGGCATGCCTCATTTGCTCAAGGCATGCCTTCTGAGGAATGTTTGGGGTATGCATGGAGCATGCCTAGGGCATGATTGGTGCAAAATGACCAAACCTGTTTAATGACGTGCCAGAAACATGGTATTGAGGGATACTTGAGGCATGCCTTGGGCACATCCAAGGCATGTCAAAGCATGCCAGGGGCACTCGTTTGAGGAATGCCTGGGGCACTTGTTTGAGAAATGCCTGGGGCATTACTTTGAGGCATGTGTAGGGCATGTATATACATATTCATATCACACTCAATATAGATCATAGAGGGACTCGAGTATACATATTGAATTAATAAATATAGGCCTAGACATTTTACAAAGTGCAAAATGAATAGGCTTCATACATATTGATTCAACATTGATACTTGGTTTCTTCTACAATTTATTGAGTATATATGTATATATATATATATATATATATATATATATATATATATATATATATATATATATATATATATATATATATATATATAGGCCTCCTTACGCCAGTTTTCCTATGAAAAAACATCCATTTGTGTAAAACATTATATAGTCTGTGAAAGTTCAACAGGTGGGTCATGTTCAAATTTTATTCAGGATTAAAATGCTCACGGTACTTTTGAAAACGACACTCTAGGTAATGGCATACACCTAATCAAGACAATCAACAGGTAATGAAGAGGCAGTTTGCAGGTATGTAAATGCAAAACAAAGATTATCTTCTCACCAAATGGCTGTAGAACTTTTGTAGAGGTCATAATGCCCCATGTATCTACCTGTTATTATCTTTACATAGGGAAAAAAGATTTCTAATTTCAGTATGAGGAATTAGGGAACTCTTGTGAAATGTAGGATGCTTACAACAGGTTACCAAAGCAAATCAACATATCGACATTTTACCTTTGAAAGAACACTAATTGACAGTGGCTTCGTTTATTAATACATATTTATCACATTCGCTGACACAATGTTGTCGGTACCACTAGTGAAAATACCATACGTCAATATCTATGATAATTACATCACTGAACCAAATAAAATATCATTTGCATATAATTTACAGAACTAAAAAACTGTTGACATATTTATGGAATCAATAGGCATAACTATATTTGGTGTAATGGCTAGGCAAGAACATGTATAATTTTTTTTTGTATAACATCGAAACTTGATACAAAATCATTGTTCCCCGATCAAGGCCAAGGATCGTTTGGACGGGGCACCACAAGGGCGATCTTATCACCCCAAAATAGTCAAACTGTTTCAATAGCTTAACCTAAATCATCAAGGTTGAATAATGTATAGCCTACATTCAAAGGAGCTTATTGCCATTTCAATTAATCGCTGTACTGAAAAGGAGACTCAGTATACCTTACCCAAGTTTCCAATTTATAGAATTTGGTTGGACTGTTGGTTTAATACAGTTCACCGACACGATTGAGGGGTTCTTAATTCATAGGCTACCTCCCAACCCAAGAGAGCTCACAATGACATGTAAAAATATAAACATGATGAAATTGAAAAGAAAAACATGATTTCAATATAAATCATCATTTCAAGTCAAACGGTTCAAAAGATAAAATTAGTGGTATGTTACGAAGTGTACCCTGATTTTTATTTTGCCAGTAACTCAAGTAGGCCTAGTGCCTATTTGAGCTAGAAAATATTGGCATTCTTTCTTACTGTGATCAACAACAGTCTGTAGGCCTACAAAAATCGAAGACAGACATGAAAATGGGTCACTTGATTTGAAATGGAATGACCCTCAAATGAAATAAGATGATTATTTTTCGAGGAGTATTCCCTTCATAGATAGGCCTACCAAAATGAGATATCGGCATACAACACAACAAGAATTGTGCTTCTTTATAGATATTTCCAGAATTTGAATATTACTTCATCACGTCTTACAAGTTGATATACAATTTTTTTTTGTATATAGAAAACAGGCCTATGAAGAAAAGAAATATTTCAAGTGATGCTCTAAACAAAATTTTACCTTTTTTTCAAGTGACTGACAGCTCTGCTATTTCACAATTGAATACAAGCCTACATGTTGAATAGAATTTCTAAAATGAAATACATGTTTAGGCCTACATGAAAGTGGAGTATAACAATTGAGACAGAACACCAAATTGAAAGTTCAAATTAACTGTGGCCCTACATCTAAAAGTAACAATACTAGCAGCGTAATTCTATTTCTCTCCGAAATGTTATCGAATTGATTGGATGAATCGTTGTGGTTAATGAATTACTTATAAACTAACTTAGTCATTGGGTAGGCCTATGAATGATTAATCATCTTTGCTTTGCAAGAACCCAACAAAACCACGTCCACTCGGGTCTTTTGAAAAACGTAGGTTTTAGTGGGTTTCAAAAATCTTTGAAAAACAGTTGCGATACAAAATGCAGTTTAGGAACACAAATTGATTTCTCTATTTGACATGAAATTAACCATCAGAGGGGGTCATTATTTATCACAAATGAAAATGTATGTAGCATTATAGGTAGAGGCATGAAATTTCAGCATTAGCGCTAATACTAGTAGTAGTATTAGTGCTATAGAATTGAGTAATCTGAAACCATAATATTTGATGTTTTCTTCATGTTTTGTGACGTTCAAAACAATTCAAGACCAAGTTCTTTTTTGCTATTTAAAGCGATATAGGCCCATACATTCTACAACGATAAATCAAAATTCACAAGAAATAAGCGCTATTTGTGAGAAAATAGCAATTTTCCTAAAAATTTTGTCTGTTACACTCATTTTTTCTCCGAATCAGATTCAAGTGCCATGCAAACTCGAAATCTTCCATTCCAATCTGTTTGAATGGAATATTTATCAACATTTGTTGGCCTGTGGCAGTCACATACTATATACCGGTATGCACTTTTATTCTGTGAAGTTCAATTAGTGTTTCAATGTGGGGCGTATCGACGTGAATGTATAAACGTACTGTCTTTTCAGAACTTGCTCACTGCTCAAGCTGAGAATACTGTCGAAAATAGCTTCTATCACATGCGTACATTATTTATATCTCGGAATCTTTACATATGCCTGAAGACTTTTTGGTGCTAAATTACTTCTAATTTCAAATTTGACTGATGCTATATGCTATTTCTGGACTAGCTGATGCTAAGAAACTGAACTAGGCAAACGCGTTGTGTGTTTCCGCGTTGATGGATGAGCTACTTATATCAACTTATATCTTTGGATTGATTATTTAAATATACACCTTGAGATCAAAACAATTATGTCACTGCCCTAATATTTCTTAATCAATCTATATGATGATAAAGAAGGCTTTGTTTTAATCGTTTCCAATTGATTGTGACACCTGTTGATTGGATTCAATTGGTTTCTTAATAGCTGAGTGATTAAAAATAAATAGATTAAATATTTTTTTACATCAAATCGGCTGATTTGATTGGACTGAAAGTTCGGAATAAGGTGTATAATTAGAATATTGAAATTTCATGAGAATTTGAATTCTCTCGAAGGAATTATTTTCCACGGATTTTTTCCTCCGGGTTATTCTTATGGGATTTTTGAAAATTTTGAAATGATGTTTCTCAGAAGTGGTTCAACCAATTGCGCCTCAAAACTGTACTGTATCGAGTGAGTTAGATGAGGATACTTGTGTGTGCCAAGTTTCAACTGATTTTGAAATTTTGTTTGACCTGTAGAGCGCGAAAAAAAAGTACTTTTTTCTCGGGTGTGGTGAAATTGAGTCTTCGCTTTGCTCATCCAATAATTGATGCTATAATTTCATGCCTCTAATTATAGTCCTATTTGGTGGAGAATAATAGGCCTACGTATGGTACATGAAATCTAAAAAGTTTTGCCAGGTCCGTAGGCTTAGGCCTACAAGCCTATTGTGAGATTTAATGGCATTATATGCGAGAACTACAGCAGTGGGTCAATTAACCCTGCTCCAATGTGAGGCATTCGGACGTACTTGGCTAAGTTCGTCTGGTGGTTTTGCGGTTGAACTCGAAGAAAAAGCAATTTCAATGAAAACAATTTCAACCAATTATGATGACAAAAACTCACCTACCATCGACATATGGCCAAAAATTGTTATATTATGTTTAAAATAAAATTTAAAAGTAGAGTGGGATGGGAATCGAAACCGTGCCCCCTCGCACTGGAAGCAAATGCCTTTCCACTATGCTACGAGTGCAGTTGACTGAACACTTATTTAAATGTCTGCTTAATCTACTTGTAACCAAGGACGAACGAAGTCTGGCCAAGAACAGCCGAATACCACACAGTGGAGCAAGGTTGACCTGCTCGGTATGAGAATAACTGTGATACTGTGAAAACTTGTAGATAGGCCTACTAGATACAGATATAAATCAGCACCTAAATGTTTAAGTACTGCGATAAGCTAAAAAATGGTCAGAAAAAATGCATTAAATTGAGAAAACATTTGTCGCAAGTTTTTACAATGTGTGTTGTCAACCTTGATTCTCAATTTCAATTCATAATAAAAAGCCCTAGTGGCAAGATCAAGGTGATGCATTATAGATTCAAACAAATAACACAACTGTAGATCACCTACTCGAAAAGTTGGGTACCGGTAAGTAGGCCCACTGCAACACTAATCAATCTTGATACGGTACCTAGAAAAACGGGTAATACTGAGACGTGCACTGAACATGAAGGCCAGACAAATGAAGATCCATGTTGACTCACAACATTTAATGTAGGCCTATCATTCCAAATATTGTTGAGAACATTGGGTAACCCAGTGGGATGCCAATTTGAACATTTTTCAAGTTCTCTGTAAATCCGGAGAGTAGGGAATCATTTGGTACCGGTATCTTCATTTTCATTGCACTTTCAATAACAAATGAAGTAAACGAAATTGTTACAGCTTTTTTTGAGAAACATCATCACACTCCCATTAGGGAGTAGTTCCTACTTGAATCCGTAGCCTTTTTTGTTCCATCTTCAAGCGTCGGAATGAGTGTTGAAAGTATTCTTGCATCTCATGTTCAACGTCACTATTCATGGCCGACACAGAAGATGAACGAACTTCTTCTGCAAAACAAATGTAGGTACCGGTAGGTCAAGTTAGCATTAATGTATCTGTTGGTTTCACTGTGAGCAATCTAGAGTCCACAAATGTAGACTTTCATAACATTTTATAACATTACACCAGGTATGTTCTGTTTTTATCGAGAAAACAAGAAATAAAAAAATTACCCTTAAACAAAATTATCTACGTCATCTACTATGAGCTAGCTTACAATGCAATATTGAAAGGATTTTTTACACATACATTCTAGAGCAAAACATGCAACTCAGTTGAATAAGTAGCCTAGATAAATGTGCAATGTAAGTAGACACGTGTTCAGTGTAAGTATGTAAGAATATTACAATTATTGTGAGAATATACAAAATGATAAATTATAAATCTCCTTTATATCTCTATAATAAACTCTCATTCACAAATGACTTGCACAGTCACATCACTAGGCAATCAAGGGCTAGCATAGGCCTACACCCATCACACAACCAACTGAACCAAGTCAGGATCATCCTTTACTATAGGCCTAATAGGCCCTAAACTATGGAACAAATTGTCAGTACAAATGAAAGAAATTAAGTCATTAGGTTTATCTACATTAGAATATAAGAAGTTGTTGCTGAACCATCAGGAAAAAAATATCATACTCGAGCCCAAAACTAAACCCACAAAGACTCACTTTTGGGTTATTTTCAATATTGTTATTTATATGTATATTTTGATTATAAGTTCTTGGATTCAACTGAAGATTTGCTTCATTGTAATTTCATATTTTATATATAGGCCTACGAAGTTGAACTTTTTCTATGCGAATTAGTTGATACACATTTTAATTTGTTATTATTGTATATTGTTTATATGGTAGGGCCTATGAGAAAGTTGAATTACACCCAAGTAATTGATAATTATTACGCTTACAAGTTGAAATCTAGAATGTATTATCATCCGCTTTTATATTATTATTATAGCATTTTGAAGTTTCAATTCATATGAAATGATTGTTCACTATAGTTAGTTGTCAGTATTTAAATTCTATAGCTGCACTTTCTTAGTTTTAATAATGGATGATCTCTATATTTCCTCATTTTAAGATATTCTTAGTGTTTTCTTATTACAACTATTCTATTATTATATATCTTATTCTCTATATTATTAATCATGGTTAGTTGGAAGAGCGGCAGCATCCCACCAAACCTCGCCATTTTCTTCAAATGCCAACTATGTTTGTAACTATGTATACCTAATTGTGTTGTGACATTTTGAAATAAATAAAGACTTATTATTATTATAATTGATATTGCAGACAACTCGACAACTAGGCTTGTCCGGTAGAGTATATAAAAATATTTATGGTACAAAAATAAATCCATGAGCCACACATTAAAAAACAACCTAAGTCTCCCTTCTACGTGACATCATGAATGATACCAAGTAATGTAGAAGGCAAAGAGTCGTTAAACGTACCACATAACATTGGTAGTGAATACAATCAACTATTCCCATGCCCTGGCAGTGCGCTGATTGAGTAATAGTTAGTCGATGTGTGAATTTATCATTCTTCGAACAGTCCCCTACGTCCTTCAATCCATGATGGTACTCAATCCATATCTGGCAAAAAGTTGTACCTGAAAATATGGATGACAACGACTGGTTATAATGATGAGTTATAGGCCTACAGGATAATGTCAGGAGCAAAAAGGGTAAATTTACTGATCAACGTACCACGCCATTTTTTTCAATTTTTTTCAATTTTGTCTTAATTTTTTTAAAGTACATAAGCTCCGTTCAGCCTGCCGGCGGTATACGCGAGGTTTGTACACTAACCTGACCCTAACCTAACCTACTGTCCACCTCCGTCAACTTGGTCAGATCACAAAGCATCAACTTCAAGTGAGTAAAAACATATTAAAACAAACAAAATACAAAATGTTCAAACTGCACACTCATAGATATGAACAAGATCTATCAGAAAACACAAAAAACGCGAACATAGGACAAAAATTGGCCATGGTACGTTAATCAGTGAAATTACCGCAAAGAGATGTAGACCTATGGACCTAGACTGAACTTCTTAATGGTTCTTATTCAAACAGTTACATGGATGCGGACACATAATTCAGAGATTAAAATTTAGCATTAAAAAACATCCTGAAGCGACTTATTGCTTAAACCAACATTATACCATAGAGAACGGTAATGAGAACTTATGAAAAACTTCATTACTCTATGATTATACGCAACAAGACCCCACGCATAGGCCCTAGTCCATAAAAAAGCCAGCGGTCAAATGTGCGTAGACTTTATTTGAATAGGAATTCAAATTTTGGATTGGATCAAACTAGGTCCTGTATAACCCTCACCTACCGGCTCATTCGACCGTTCATTTGACACAGACCTTACCCTATCTAACCATTATTTAAAACCCTAAAAGAGATAACCAAACATTTGACAAAATCAATGCCTAGGCCTAACATAACCTGTAAAGTGGAGTCGCACAACTTGATAGAATTTTTCTTCACTATTCCTAGCCCTAATTCAACAAAGAACTAATACAAATGTATTCAGAGCTGGGGCTACAATAGGGACGATTGCATTTACTGAATAAATATGGCCTGAGCCTAATTATTATGTTGTTGAGATTTAGGCCTAGGCCTAGGCCTACTCCAAAAATATTAATGATACCTAACCTAATTTACGTGAGCTTAGGCCCACTAAAATCGATGAACACTTACCTTATTTAATTGGGCCCATGTAGCAGTGATGGCGATGAATACATACGGAATTAATTTTTTCAAATTTGGGAGCTGGGAAATTGTTTACTTGTCTCGTCTGAAACGGTTGCATTCGTTGCATGTGCGTGTTGCGACTTGCGAGTGATGGAGCGCGTGCCCTGACGTCATCAAGTGTTCTGATTGGTTGAAGGGTTTTCAAATGTACCCGTCGACAAAACGCCTTTATTTGATTTTGTTCATACACAGTGTCCGATTTATTCTCTATAATTATGACTAATTAAAGCTGACTGAATTAAAAATTGACATAAAATGAAAATAGATAATATAAAAGTGTAATGGAATTGAGTTGACCATACAACTGATGATAATAATAGAGGTAATGATGGTCGACCATGGCGGGAATCGAACCCCGGTCTCCCGAATGACGATTTAGTGTGTTACCACTCGGCCACGCGTCTCTGTCATCCTCATAGGGGTTTTTCGTGGTTTCCCTCTGTCGTTCAGGTTGATACTGGGATGGTTCCTTAACAACAGGCCACGACCAACTCCTGAATGAATGAATATTAGAGTTTTAAGGCGCATCGACAGCGAGGTCATTTAGCGCCTCCTTCCCACCATTCAAAACTCCTAATAAAATGACCTTTCATATCATCATCCCACCATCTCATTCATCATTCACCTACGCCAATAGATCGTAGCCATCAATATAGTGTGTCGTTAAAACCCAATATGAATAAGGTGATAGTGGTATGCATAATATCTTTGCTGATGAACAAATTTTTCAGTTGGTTTCCAGTTGTTTCACTCATGTTTCGGAAATTAATCATCATCAATATGGAGTACAAAATGTCGTCTACATGGAATTAGTTTCAAGTTAATAAAGTGATTTACTCACTAAGAAGAGTAGTCGGTGTGCGAAGTGAAATACAAATTCAGAGATAATGAAGTCGGGGTTCATCAGCCACCGAGGCAGCTGTCTCAAAGGCTTAAATCAAGTCAGAGAGGCATGTTTCAGGCGAGCCTGTGAGGCACATTTCAGGCATGCCTGGGAGGCATGTTACAAGCATGTCTGATCGTGAGAAAGACAAGATTGCTGTATGTTTACTACGGGCATGCCCTGGACATGTTCTTGGCAGGCACGATCATAGAGCACGTCTGCAAAGCATGCCTAAAGCTTGCTTCAAACTTGCCTAGTGGAGACGCCTAATCCTTGCCTCACTGGCAGATTTTATGCATATGCCTCAGGCATGCCAGTGTTTGTAGGGTTGCTTGTCAGACACGTGGTGGAGATCTAGGCAAGTTTTTTCAATTGGATAACAATCCCAGCCCACCGTCACTGTCGAAAGAGGGAGATTTGAGAAGTGACACCAAGAGCGATGTGCTCGAGTGCTTATCAGATGGACCTAAAAACTTTGATTCTACTAGTGTTCGGACCTCTGCTATAATTCTTGACGGAGCAGCTGTAGTGAACATGTTGAAACCAGCTAGGCATTTGACAACATTTGATGACTATGCTTTGCAAATGTTTGTACCATATAAAGAGAATCAACTCAAACGGTCTGGACGGGTTGACCTTATATGGGATACATATAATAATGATTCACTCCAAAGTTTCACCAGATCAAGGCGAGGTCAAGCAGTTGGACTGTGAGTTGAACGACAAACCCACCTCCCAAAAATCTGGCAAGGATTTTTGAGAATAGATGTCAATAAAACTGAACTCTTCAAAATGCTGGGGGAGTACGTTCCGATTATCGAAAGGAGTGTAGGTTTAGTTATTGTGACACAGAGCCGAGGAATCATCAGTAATGCTTTTGTGGACACCGATGATCTGATAACTTTGACACCTTACAACCACGAAGAGGCCGATAAAAGAATGTTGCTACACATGAAACATGCCATGAAACATACTGAGCAATTTGTTATTATAGGAACAGTTGACTCAGATGTTGTGGTGCTTTGTGAAGCTTTTTCTCCAGATTTCCCCGGCAGAGAGATTTTGGTGGAGTTCGGTGTTGGGAATATTATATCTTGGGTCTCAGGCTGAGCAATTACTAGTCAGGTTATTACTTTTGTATAAGGTTCTCTTTATTCGTGTACATCTGACGCCATCTTACACAAGACTCGCATCTCTCTTCCGCCAGTGCCAACACGGCCCCACAACACATACACTCGGCCAGTGCCAACATTAATAATACACGACATTCCTCCCTTTTCAAAATTTTAGTAGAGGTACCAATACAAATCATATTAATATAACACCATCAAGTAATTATTAGTGATTATAATTATAAGTCTAACCTCTTTGGTAACTTGATCACTCTACTAGAGCGTCTTAAATTGCTTGCCAATTCACTATTATGTGAAGAAACTGCCTCAGGTTCTGTTACTGTAGACTCGGGTACCGAAGGTACAACAATTTGTTCGAGATCCTCCTCTAAACGCCTTGCACTAGGTGAATGTACATAATTCGCCCGCAAGTGATCAGCATGTGTTAACCGGATCCTTCCATTAACATTTACCAGGTATGTTACCTCACTTACACATTGTTATATCTCTCCTAATTCCCAATTAGCTGCTTGGTTTCGCACATTTCTCATCCATACCGTCTGTCCTACAGCAAATGACCTATCCTTCCTCTGTCTTACTTCATCAAAAACTATCTTGCTGTTGGTATTCTTTCTTGTTAACTGATCAGTAATACTGGGTTTGATCAAACTCAACCTTGTTTTTGATTTGTTTTTCAACATTATCTCGGCAGGGCTCACTCCTGTTACCGTACTAGGAGTGTTCCTGTAGTGAAACAAGAAATTATCTAGTCTTTCCTGCAAGGACAGATTCTTACCCTGACCTAATTGCACTTCCAATACCTGTTTAAGCAATCCTTTCTTAACTATCCCTACATTCCTTTCGGCTAGGCCATTGGATTCGGGATGATAGGGTGGTGAATGCATGAATTTTATTCCATTTGACACACTGAATTTATGCAGTTAACTTGAATCGGAAGGCGGACCATTATCGGCAACCATTACATCGGGGAGCCCAAAAGTAGCAATTACTAATCTAAGCTTAGCGATCACCTTCTCAGCCGAGGTATCCATCATTGGCCAGGCTTCTACCCATTTAGAGTAGCTGTCTACTAGAACCAAAATTTTAATGCCTTGCGACTCTGCAAAATCTAAATGTAACCTTTGCCAAGCCTTGTATGGAACAGGCCAACTTTGTAATGGCACCTTGGCAACATCCCGTTGCGTCATTTGACACACTTCGCAACCTGAAACTTGATTTTCAATGTCTTGATCTAAACCGGGCCACCATACATAACTTCTACTCAACATTTTAGTTCTGACCATTCCCGGATGCTGTTCGTGTAGTGATTCTAACACCCTTGTTCGAAGAACACTTGGAATAATCACTCTGCTACCCCAAATCAAACATTGAGAGTCCACTGACAAATCAACTCTCCTTTTGAAGAAAGGTTTCAAATTTGAATCTTCCACTTGGTTTGGCCATCCCCTTTGAGTGTAATCCAACGCTCTGGCTATGACTGAATCCTTTAGCGACTCCTTGGCAATCTCTCGCGCGGTAAGAAGCTCAGACTCCTTGGCTTAACTAAGCAGTTTCACTTCTACTACCTGAACCGGAGAGCACAGCTCACCCAAATCGGTATCCACTGGTTGAGGTAAAGGGAGACGCGACATTGCATCAGCATTTGCTAGCTCAGCTCCCTTCCTGTAAACTATGTCATACGCATACGCAGATAGGATGATTGACCAACGCTGCAAACGGGCAGCTGCTAAAGTTGGAATTCCCGTCTTAGGACCAAAAATAACGCGTAACGGTAAGTGATCTGAGACTAAGGTGAACTTTCTTGCAAAGAGATATTTGTGGAAGCGTTTAACGGCAAAAACAATGGCTAATGCCTCCCTTTCAACTTGCGCATAGTTTCTTTCCGTTTCGCTTAAGGTTGAAGACGCAAACATGACTGGCTTTTCCACTCCATCTACTACATGTGACAAAACGGCTCCCACTCCGTATGGCGAGGCATCGCATGCCACAACAATCGGCTTGCTAGGGTCATAATGTACCAACAGCTGATTTGAATTAGGCATCTGCTTGCTAGTCTCAAAGGCTTTCCTACACTCCAATGTTCAATCCCAGTCCCTGTCCTTTTCGGTTAATTGGTGTAGTGGCCTAAGTTTTGAAGATAGCATTGGCAGGAACTTATTATAGAAATTTAATAAGCCCAAATAGGACTGTAACTGTTTGAGATTGGTTGGTTCTGGACCCCTCAAAATGACCTCCAACTTGTCTTGAGTAGGATGAATTCCATCCCCATCAATTCTGTGTCCCAAATAATCAACTGTTGTTTGACCAAATAGGCATTTCTTTCCATTTATTCTAATGTTACACTCTTGCAATCGTCTCAACACTAAAACCAATGTCTTCTTATGCTCACACTCGTTCTTACTTGCTATCAGGATATCATCTAAATAACAAACAACCCCGACAATTCCCTTTAACACTCTGTCCATCACGGACTGAAAAATCGTGGGAGCGCAAGTTATCCCAAAAGGTAAACGCGTGAACTGAAACAACCCAAACTGAGTATTAATAGTAAGATACTGTTTCGAGACTTCGGACACCGGC
Source organism: Brachyptera risi (assembly GCA_964007535.1). NCBI lineage: Eukaryota > Metazoa > Arthropoda > Insecta > Plecoptera > Taeniopterygidae > Brachyptera > Brachyptera risi. The sequence continues at coordinate 42,520,715 of OZ023330.1, read as the reverse complement.
AATTGCAAATACGCATTTGATAGATCTAGCACACTGAAGATCTGACCACCAGCTAAAGAGGCAAATATATCCTCTAGCTTAGGTAAGGAGTAATAATCTGACTCCACTACTCTGTTAAGTGTTACCTTAAAATCCACACACAATCTAATCAGATTATTCTTTTTTGGCACTACCACTATGGGTGACGCCCACTCACTTTTTGCCACTGGAATCAACACCTTTTCTTGAACTAATCTATCTAGTTCTTTCTCTACAGCTCCAGTTAAGGCATAAGGTACACCATATGCCTTGTGAAATATCGGAGTGACCCCTTCTTTTACGACAATATTTGCGGTATACCCCTTGATGGGTGGACCTTCCCCCGCAAAAACAATGGGAAACTTCTCTGCCATTTCGGATCTAACATCGACTTCCGATCGTTGCATTAACCCTACTACACTTGACGAACTCAAATCAAGCACTGCTCGCCATCCAGGCACCAACTTGTCCAACCAGGATCTGCCTAGAAGCGGCGTAATCTTAGATTTTACTACAATTACCGGTAGCTGATGTACTACACCGTCCTTGTTTACTACTACCTTAATTTCTCCCAACACATTCATCCTTTCACCAGATACTGTTTTCAGGGTACATGGTGATGGAATACATATTAAATGACTGAATTTATCATTGTACACTTCTTCTGATATTAAAGAACACACTGCTCCTGAATCTACTTCCATTAGCAGACTTTTACCACTCACTAGCAGATTTACTAACACAGGAGACTCTACCTTGTTCACTGACTCTACACTTTTTACATGATTTATGAAATACTCATCGCCACTTTGCGATCCTTCATTATCTTCATCTTCTTCCACATTCTTGACCCGACGATCGGACTGGAATCGGCCTCTGCCTGATGGACGACTACCACCTTGACTGCGACTTGTTTGACTTGGACTGGCGTGATTCTGACTTCGACTGACTTGACCGCGACTGGTTTGACTTCGACTGCCTTGACCTTGACTGACTTGACCACCACTCAGACACATTTTGGATGTATGACCCATTTTCTGACAATGGACGCATTTCCACACCCTAGCTGGACAATTCAGCTCTGAATGAAATCTTCCACAACGTTTGCACTGATCCTGACTGTTCGGACCTGCGACTTTATTGACTTCGGAGATTGACGGACGACCTACTGTCCTTGACTGCAGCACGACTGCATTTGCAGCGGTTAACTCGTAGTTCTGAGCAAGCATGCCTGCCTTTTCAAATGTCAACTCCTTCTTGTCTAGTAGTTGCTTCTGGAAACCCTTGTCTCTCAAACCCATGATAAACTTATCCCGGAGGGCCTGATTCAGAAACTCCTTGAAATTGCAGCTGTGTGCCAAGTGATTCAGCTCCACCACAAATTCGGACATCGATTTATTCTCTAATTGAACCCGTTGGTAAAACTTATAACGTTCCGCCAACTCGTTTTTTTCAGGCGCAAAATGCAGTTGTAACTTCTCCAATAGTTGCTGGAAGGTAAATGATTTTACCTTGGCTGGGATACACAGCCGTTTCAACAGATGATATGTCTCTGACCCTACTAAGGTGATCAACAAATCCACCTTTTGTTCTTCTTTTACTGTATTTACATTCAAGTAACTCTCCAAACGGTCTACATAATCCTCAAAGCTTTCCTTTGAACGATCAAACTCGGACATTTGTCCCCACAAGCGCCCTTGAACTGCACTTACGACGTTTTCAGACTGCATGTTGCTATTCACGACCACTAGGCCTACACTGACGCTAAAGAACTTCTCGACTGTTCTCGACCATGCTAGCCTAGACACACGTGGCTGCTATTTTTTAATTCGTAATAACTTGACAACCCACCTTTTTTCTGATAAACTTTTTTACTCAGTATGATGTTCACTATCTCATCCCTCGTCGCCACTATTATATCTTGGGTCTCAGGCTGAGCAATTACTAGTCAGGTTATTACTTTTGTATAAGGTTCTCTTTATTCGTGTACATCTGACGCCATCTTACACAAGACTCGCATCTCTCTTCCGCCAGTGCCAACACGGCCCCACAACACATACACTCGGCCAGTGCCAACATTAATAATACACGACAGGGAAAAACCACCGTATGATCCCAGCAACTGATATTGCAGCAACACTAGTGTAATACTTGAAGGTCAGTATTGGAGTATTTAATAGTCTTTATTACACATGATAAAGTCCTCAACATACAGAAGTGTCACGAGTCGTCCTAGGCGCACAATAGCTTCTCCTAGCTAGCGCAGGGCTACTAACCACTGTCTAAATACACTACATCTCCCTTTTTTAAGAGATCTCATAATACACTTCAAAATGTGATTAAATAATAATTCCTAATGAAGTAATCCAAATGGACAATGACGTCTCTTATTTAAAATTAAGATAACTCATATTCATCCAGCAGCAATGGCTTCTGCTTGATCCTGACGGAACGGCGAACCTCTGACGTTGCTGCTCGACTCTGTGTTCCGTCGGCTGGTAGGTCAACTTCGGTCTCAGAAATCTCCGTCGTCTGCTGTCCAAGAGTGAATGTAGGGATATCGTTACTGGTATTAGAAATGATAGGATCACTTGTAGGATCTGGTAGGAATTTCTTGAGGAATGAAGAGTTTCTGCGATACCTGACCCCCGCTGGTGACTGTATCACCACACTGTTGCCAATCTTCTCCACAACTTGCATCGGTTCAGGGGAGAAACGTGTCATGAGCTTATTTGTTGGTGTCTGCTTTACCAGGACAGCATCGCCAACACGAATCTCTGAGTCAGTAGCTCGGCTCTTCGAATCGGTATACGTTTTCCCCGAAGCCTTATGGAATAGATCTCGATCGCGTACTTCTCCGTCGTTGAGAATCTCGTCCATCTCTGGAAGTTTGGTCCTTATCTTACGATTAAACAACATCTCAGCTGGACTTACTCCGGTTACTGTATGCGGAGTCGATCGATACATTAATAGATATTTCTGTGAGTCATACTTCCAGTCGCGGCCTTCGGCGTGTGCGATCCTCATTCTTTTCAGGAGTCCACTGTTTTGGCGTTCTACTTCTCCGTTAGCTTGAGGCCACAGTGGAGTAGTATGGTGAACTCTAATGCCATTCGTTGATAGGAAGTCTTCCCACTCTTGACTGATAAACTGTGGTCCATTATCCGAAGTCACTGAAACCGGTATGCCATATCTGGCAAACATTTGATCTAGGTGGGAAATCATCTTGGCTGTGGTTGTACTCTTCATTACGGCCACTTCAAAGTATCGGCTGTAGTAATCGATTACGACTAACAGGCTGGAACCATTTATAGGACCAAGGAAATCTAGTGCTAGGTGTTGCCACGGTTTGGAAGGGAGCTCAGTACGGGTAATAGGTTCCACAGAGTTCGGTCTCGCAACCAATTGGCATCCATGACAAGATTTCACGAAACGTTCTGTTTGAGCATCGATGTCCGGCCACCAAAGCTTGGAGCGGAGTCGATGTTTCATTTTTACAATTCCTGGGTGACCCTCATGGGCGATCCCCATAGCTTGTCTGCGTAGATTCTGAGGTAAGATGATACGAGTTCCTCGAAGAACGACATTATCTACCACACAGAGCTCTACCTTGACGAGTTCATACCTCTTCAGTTGTACTGGCCAATCTCCTAGTTGTATTGACTGACGTAACATCTGGAGTTCGGGATCTTTTATTGACTCTGTTTGCACTTCGTCAATTGTCATAGCTTTTGGGACTGCTTGCTGAGCTATCCACCTGACATAAAGTTCGTCTTCCCCTTCCTTGGGTGGCTTAAGGTCTTTTGGTAGAAGTCGTGATAGCGGATCGGCAATATTGGTTTTGCCTGGTCTGTAGACTACTACATAATCAAATCCTTGAAGCCGCAGGACCCAGCGTTCGATCCGGGCACAGGGTTTGGATCTAGGCCCAAAAATAAACTGTAGAGGAAGGTGATCGCTGATCAGTTTGAACCGACCCCCTCTGATGTAATACTCGAATCGTTCACAGGCCCAAACTAGACCTAACGCTTCTTTTTCTACCGTGCTATAGTTCATCTCTGCTGATGTCAAAGCGCGACTAGCATATTCAATAACTCTTGGTCCCTCTGCAGTTGACTGTACTAGAACAGCTCCCAGACCATATGGGCTTGCATCTGCTGTAATAAACGTTTCTGCAGCTGGATTGTAAAATCCCAGACCCGAGACGTCTTGAAGATGCTCTTTCAGTAAGTTGAATGCTCTCTCTTGTTTCTCTCCCCAAACATAAGTTACTTCTTTCTTGGTTAATTCCCGTAACGGATGTGTCAGGGTCGAGTAGTTCTTGATGAATCGCGAGTTGTATCCTACTAAACCCAGGAAACTTTCCAGCTCGCTTCGGCACTGTGGTGCTCGGCATTGTAGAATACTCGATATTCTGTCGTCCAGTGGTTTTACTCCTTCACTGGAGAACATGTGTCCCCTGTAAATTACTTTGTGCTGACCTATTACACATTTATCGGCATTGAGTGTCAGGCCCTTTTCCTCCAAGACTTGGAATAGCTCATTCAATCGCTCATCATGTTCTTTGCGATTTCGACCAAAAACAATAAGGTCGTCGATGTATGCCCGTACTCCGGCGCATCCTGTAATGGTGTCCTCCATAACCCTTTGGAATATTTCTGGAGCACAGTTGATCCCGAAAAATAACCTCTTGAACCTGTACGTTCCCTCGTGTGTTGAGAATGTTGTAATCTCTCTGGAATCTTTGTCTAATCCCAACTGTAGAAATGCTGACTTGAGATCCAATACACTGAATACGGTACTTGCGTGCATTGCTGCGATGTCATCCTCGAATGAAGGTATCGGATGTCGCTCTCGAACAATAGCTGTATTTGCCTCTCGCATATCAACGCATGGTCGCAGACCTCCAGACTTTTTTGTACTTAGAACTAGCGGTGAGACCCATGGTGTTGCATCTTGGACCTTTTCAATGATATCATCTTTTAACCATTCTTGCATCTTCTCGTTGAGTTTTCCTCGAAGCTGATGTGGTACTTTTCTCGCTGGCTGTGCCACTGGTTGTACGTCATTCTTCACACGTAGTTTAATGTTGACATCCTTCAATCTTCCTAACCCCTCAAAAACTCTAGGGTATTTCTTCTGATATTCGCAAAGTTCGCGAGGAACTTTCTTCTCGTTCAAACTCATCGCTGTCTCTGACGGTAGCCCAAGTCTTAGAATTCCCAGATTCGTGGCAGTCTCTTTACCCAGAATTGGAGTTCCTTTTCCGGACGCTACGTAGAAACATAACTGTTGACGGCTTCCATTTGCTAATTCGATGAGTGTGTCGAACTTGCCTAACAGCTCGAGTGGTGAGTCGCTTCCATATGCGAAAATATTCTTGTTAGTTTTCATACAAGTGCCTTTAATCTTCTGTTTCTTACATGATTCCCAGGTTCCTTGGTCAAGTATGTTACATGAAGCTCCCGAGTCAATCAATAAGTGTAAGTTAACTCCGCCTACCTTAGCTTTGATCATCTCTTCTGCAGCCGTTATCGCATTTACACCATAATGAGTTCGACTGACTGAGAAGGAGTAGCCATCTTCTTCTTCCTCTTCATCTGTATCGAGTTGTCTTACTCTTGACCTGTCTTTTCCTGTCTTGCCCTTATCAAAGGATTTTTCGTCCTCACGATCCTTGGAATTGCAACACTGTTTAAAATGTCCTTTCCTCCCACACTGTGTACATTCTGTGTACATTCATTCTACATTGTGTTCATTCTGTGTACATTAATTGTCAAATTATCCCCCTTTTCAAGTAATTTCATCCTTAACTCGCTTGAGTTACACTTAGTTACCAACTGGTCTTCACTGTAATTTCCGAAATCGCAATTGACACTTTCGCTTTTTAACCTTGTTAAGAATTGATGTACGGTTTCGCTTTCCTCCATTTCGAGTCGACGAAAATTGTAACGTACGTATGTGTAGCTGGCTTTTTCGTCAAAATGGCTGGTTAATGACGAAATGCAGGCATCATAAACACTGACCGTAACCGAGTCGTCGGCTCCGCCCACTGGGCTTGGAAAGGTATGCCAAATATTCTGCACATCTTCGCCTGCCATGTGCAATAGTTTAAACTTTTTTGTATTAGGGTCTGTAATGCCTTTAGAACCCACATAAATCTCAAAACTCCTCACCCATCGTCGCCATCTTTCGGCAACAGACGCGTCGTCTCCCCGTGGGTCGAAGTTTTGCAAGCCTTCTTTTCTGTCCGCCATTGTGCAACAATTTCCTAGGCTAGGCCTAACCGAATTTAATCTCGCTTTTTTGGAGCCGAATTTAATCTTACTTGCCCGAATTTAGTCTCGTTCTACTGCCAGTTTACCTCGTCGCCAATTGTAATACTTGAAGGTCAGTATTGGAGTATTTAATAGTCTTTATTACACATGATAAAGTCCTCAACATACAGAAGTGTCACGAGTCGTCCTAGGCGCTCAATAGCTTCTCCTAGCTAGCGCAGGGCTACCAACTACTATCTAAATACACTACAACTAGGACCAAACAGATCGCGAGCTATTCCTTTCACCACGCGTTTGCCGGGTGTGATTCCACGTCTTGTTTCTCGGGTAAGAGAAAAAATTGGCCTGGCGAACGTGGATGAATTTCCCAGATGTGACTGATGCTTTTGCACAGCTCTCGAACACTCCGAGCTCAGATATAGATGACGTTACTTTCACCCATATAGAAAGATTTGTTATTCTTTTATACTGTGATGAAGCGGACATAAGATAGAATTATTTTAGTATTAATATAACGTATAGTATAATTTTAGTCCCTACCTTTCACCAGTACCGTATCATTACTGTACTTGGTCACTAACCTACTTTATGTATTTGAACTCACCCCTAATTATTAGACGACAGCACTTTGCATTTTGCTCCTGACTCGTCGTCACATATCACGCTCGACGATGCGGTAAGTTTAATCATTATTATTTATATGTAATCTTATTTTCAATAAAAACCAACTAGAGTCATGCTTTGAATTCTGAATTCTTGCCTCACGGCAAGAGGACCCATGCCTCGCCTTCTTCCTTCCATATGGGTTGTTAATTACCCCCAAAATTAACTGGTGACAGTGCTATCAAACCCCGCTCCACAACAATACCACATAACAAGTAAATTGTCGTCTGTGGACGAATCTAGGGTGGAATTGTTCACGACACTGAATAAACCAATGGAAAGTCTTCCACCGACAAAAGACGCTTTCGACAGCACACCTTAAGAGCAGCTCTCCAAGCCGGACATTACTGGGGAAACTCGTTAGAAGCCATACCGATGTATCCAAATTCATCACAATGGGGATGGAAGAAAAGAGATGGAGGAATGTGGCGACCCGTGTGGACTACAGGGCGTGAGGCGATCTTGTCCTGTGATGAACTTGTTGTTTGCAAATGCACAGATGACTGCTTCACGGATAAGTGCATCTGCATGATTGGTCAGAAATGTTAGTTATCGTGTAAATGTAGAGCAGAATGCGACCATTGTAGGTATGAAGATTTTCAATATTATTAATATCTTCTGAGATTAAATTTATTTATTGTGAGCAAATTTTTGTATCACCCTTGCATCAAATAATTTCTAATGAGTGTTTGCATAGTAATGTGTTATACCGTTTAGCAAGTATATATATATATTAATATATATATATATATATATATATATATATATATATATATATATATATATATATATATGTATATATATATATATATATATATATATATATATATATATATTTATATATATATATATATTCATATATATATATATATATATATATATATATATATATATATATATATATATATATATATATAATATATATATATATATATATATATATATATATATATATATATATATATATATATATATATATTTATATATATATATATATATATATATATATATATATATATATATATATATATATATATATATAGCTTGAAGATAATTGCATGTGGTCATAAAACTTGTCATCGTAACGGAATAACAAATCGATTTTCTAATGATACTTTGGTGACAACTCAACCCGAAATGAACTTTAGTTCAGATTTTATCACTATATAGACCCGTCTTCAGACATATATATGATAAGCATGGGAATGACACTGAAAAATTCATCATTGTTGTACATTTTCATATGAACTAGCTCTCAAGTTGGCATTACACATAATCAGTATGTATATTCAATAAAAACATACATAAAATGAATAATTACAGGTCAAAGGTCAACTCAGCTTGAAAATGTTGATATTTTATGATTCAAGGCAATGTGAGCTTTCTAACGAATGGTCACACGGGCATATTGCTGTTGTTTCAAAATCATAACGTATGCAAGCTAGGTCAAAGGTTAATCAATTGGTCACTCACGTTGGAGATGATTTTTTTTGATTGAATATTATTTTTTCACAACTCATGAATGGCATAATTCGAGTCAAATATTAAAACTTTCATTCACCACTTTGACAATGCAAATAAATTTCCAACGACCCACCCTCGAATTTACACCCCCGCCTCCCCCAAACGGTTACGTCATACGCCATTCTCTGTGGCTTATTTTGATAAGAAAATTTTCCCGAGCATGTGGTGAAATCATTACGTTCCTATCACAAAACCCCGAATAGATAATGTATATCTCCCACACAATTGATATTGTGTATACATACAAATTGTCAACTAAATGATTAATCAGAGGTCAAAGGTCAATACACCCACAAGATGTTGATGTTTTCTGATTCAGGGCGATTTCAGCTTTCAAACAAATGGTCACACGGGCATTTTCATTGCGTATTGAAATTATATCAAACAAAAGGTCAAAGGTCAATGGAATTGTTATTCATTCGTCCTCTAATTTGATTTCGACTGAAATTTATTTTTAACAATTCTTTTATAGTATAGTTCACAAGAAAATATATGTATATCTGAAACAACTTCAAAAATAAAAATTATTTCATAAAGACCCACCACTCAATTGCCACCCCCGCCACCCCCAAACGGTTGATAAATCCGCCATCCCCCGTAGCCTATTTTGTTAAGCTAATCTTTCTGAGCATGTGGTGAAATTTATACGTTTCTATCACAAAACCCCGAATGCATCCTTATATCTCATCTCAGCTATTTCACCATATAGAGGGCGTTAGCTGTAGTCTAGTATCAAAGGCATTAGTATAATATATCTATCTATCTAGTATCGTCCGAAATGATCACTGAGAAGAAGAATTAGTAATGATCTACAAATCAAGATCTAGACATAGAACTAGAGTAAGAATTAGCAACTAGAATTAACGGAAAAGCAATTTGGACACGTCCTTTGCTCTTAAAGCTGGATTCACAATGCGAATCAATTATTAGTAACTAATACTAAATACCAAAATTATGAAACTCAGTATTCACATAGACTTGAAGTGAGAATTCATTTGGACGGAAATGACGTACTTTTCATGAGTCGACATGTGTCTTAAGATACATGTTAGAAGGCTGTAAACGAGCGGTTCATCGAGCGGGATAGCTAGCCTCCTGTTGCATTGACTTCCTGTCGTTTCGAATTCACAACTTCTGATTGATTAGAATGATGATTAAAACTAATGAATAATACTAAAGTAGGAAGTTGATTAACTTTAAAGGTCAATATGAACGTCAACAGTGATCTCTTATCTGCCAACTTTATAGTTAATCATTTATCACTTATCATAAGTTCGCATTGTGAATATCCAGCTTTACACATGTGATACAGTCAATAAGCCGTCGCAATCAGAATAATACGTGGCCAATCCCTTATTTCAGCTCTGGTGTCTCGTCAAACGTCCGTACTGCCTTTATTTCCATGGGTTGCCCGGTTCTGAAATGGTCACCTGGGCAACCAAATACTCAAGTTCAAATTTGGTCTGAATAGAAAAGTTCAATGGCGCCAATTTGAGAGGATAGCGTGCGTAACTTTGCGTTTTGATATCAAATATTCACATGGAATCTACACGTAAAACCTATGAGACAGGAGCTAAATAAGTCCCTTAATTCTTCAACAACTAAGATGAGTTGTAAAAAATATATCAAGTTCGAAGGAGTGATGATTTAATTCCAGCGAATTACTATACTGATATATACTGAGAGGGTATCTAGGCTTAACGGTAATGGGACGAATAGATTGAATTGGCTCAGCCTATAAAGTGAAAATGATCACTTTTGTATACATAACAGTAGTCGTTGTATATCCGAAATTGACAGTGTTGTTTGTAGAAATGAATACAAAATGGAATTTGAAATTTATCACGACACTTAATTTATTCTGCTCAACCTACTTAGATTAATTTCCAGATACAGCCCACTCCACTAACAGCTCATATAACTACCTATTTGTTCAATATAGTGCTCTCATTAGCGCTCTCAACCGTGATTTTTCCAATACAGACCTACCAATGAATCTAGTGGAAATTATCAATCTTATATTTGATCACATTTCAACATCTTTGAAATATCGTTACAAAGAAATACAATGGGGTATGTACAGCCAAAGACCTTAGTATCTAGTGAAGAACAAGAACCAAGATGCATTGAGGGTTGCGTTTGCCCATTGGATATGGTGTCCTCACTTCCTATGCCTCCGATGCTAAAAATATGTTCCGATTCACTGTCCGCGTGTATAGAACTATTGACCGTGCGTAGATAAGTGGTGATAAAAAGAACTGACGTTACGTTCTCTTCGGTTCAGCTAATAACATGCTGTCATCAAGTTTGCCAGCCTATCAGCTGTTTCTACAAAACACCACCAGATAGAGCAGCGATCCATATTACACAGAGAAGTCCCCACGGTATGGTACGTGTTTTCAAGATAAGTGAAGGCACCATCTCCGGGTCGCAAACAAACGCAACCCTCGATGCATCTTGCGAAGAACTAACGAAGTTAGATTCTAAGATCTTTGGTACAGCTTGAAGCAGGAGTAAAAGTCTCTTTGCCACCTGGTTGAACCAGTCGACCACGTTATATTGCATATAGAATTAAGAAGGTATCAAACGACAGAAACAGACTTTTACTTATACTTCAAGCCCTACACAATGTATAATTATTGTCTGCACCTCACTACGAATTTGGTAATTACATATCATGCACAGCTAGCGGTCTATGATATATTACATCATTCATATGTAGAATGCCGCTGCAGAATTCTTTTCCGAAAGATACAAGTTCGGCTTAATTTTCTTTCAGTTCCTTGAGCATCGTGGTATTATGCGGGGAAGTGTGCATGCCCTCAGGACATAAGTTACGCCTTGAAAAATAATCATTTTAGTTATTCATTCATTTTTAAATTTCGTCGTAAAAGGACTCAACCTCAAAATGTAACATCACACATAACATCACATCAAACATAACATCGAATAAAAGTATATGGATAGGCCACTCGTTCAAAGAGTTATCACAGGTTGGAACGTCAAAATCAAGGCATGAAAAAAATCGTAATTCTGAATTTTAATCCACATAAGGGGCCGATGGTATTTCAATTCAAATAACATCGGAACTCGATGAAAAATTATTGTTTCTCAATTAAGGCTATGCCATACCTCTATCATATACGTCCTAATATATATATATATATATATATATATATATATATATATATATATATATATATATATATATATATATATACATATATATATATATATATATATATATATATATATATATATATATATATATATTCATATATATATATATATATATATATATATTCATATATACATACATGGGCTAATATATATGAATATATATATATATATATAATATTATATATATATTTTTATTTATTTACACATTTTTAGTACAAATTATAAATTCAGGAACTCTGCTACCAAATATCCTACAAAGCCACTGATGAGACTTGTCTGTAGGCAAGTATTAGCATACTACATAGAGTGAACATGATGTAACTCAATGTGTTATTACCACTTATCACACAAACTTGAACATATTAAACATTTCACCCGTAATTGAAATTGTAACATAGCACTGAAATAGAAATAAAAGGTTCATTCTTAACAAATAATTCGAAAATTCTTCTACTTGGTTCAATTTCTAAATAAAAAAACATCAATTGATTACTACAAAAAGAACAACATATGAACACAATATACTCAATATTTTGAGAAAATTCTGCGTTTCTAAGGCAACGAAAAACATAATCACCTATCGATAAGCCAAGTGCGTAGTACTTTCTTTACTTCTTGATAGGTAGATAAACTAGTAAGATTCGGTGGCAACTGATTAAATACATATGGTATAACTAAACTTAACATTGTTTTACCGTATTTATTGATGAACGGTGGCACTACGTATGTTGTTCTCTGCTGAAGGCGGGTGTTAGCACTATGTACAAATTTTATTTTATGATCACTATTGAAACAATATCTGATTAGAAATCTATACATAAACTGGTCTTTTAGGGGTAGAAGGTCACACATTTTATAATAATTTTCTATTGAGCTATAAGCCATGGGGGGTGCAATAGTTCTAATTATGCGATTCTGAATTACTATCACACGCTGAAGGTGTCCATCAGAAGCACTTCCCCAGGATAGCAAGCCATACAGCAACAAGGACTCTGCTAACGCATTATATACAGAACGTAAAGTTTTGAAAGGCAATATATCTTTAAGAACAAAAAGTTGATATGAGCAAGACCGTAATCTTTTACAAAGAGTGTCAGTGTGAGGTCTCCAAGAGAATAACCTGTCAATCACAACACCTAGATATACATGTATCGGTGCATTTTCAATTAAGTTCTATACAATTACAGTTCTCAATTAAACTATGTTAGCATTCATTTTTATGACTTTTCAAGTTGATATTTTTATCTAGATTTTTATTAAATGGCGAACATATATGGACAATTTTCGTCTTATCAGCATTGATAACAAGGTTTCGATCATGTGTCCAGACCAGTACTCTGTTAAAATACTCTTGTATATAATATAATAATATATATAATATATAATAATAATAATAATAATAATAATAATAATATTTATTTCCGTCCAGAAGTGATCATATACATGATATTGGATAGGTCGTATACAATAAGTTAAAAATACATAATATCCAAAAATAAACAGAAAGTACCAAAATATTATGAAAATAGTAAAAAGATTCAATAAACTACACATATTTCTAAGTCAGTTCCATTTGAGAAGATAACATGTAATCGTCTATTGAATAAAAATACTTAATCATTAAAAATGCTTTAAGGGTATTTTCGAAATCATTTCCTTTTTTGTTTTTGATATTCAATGGTAAAACATTGAATAGTTCAGATCCCATGTGTAGTGGGTCTTTGGAACATTTCTTACTTCTATACTTTACCAATCTCATATCATTCCTTATTCTGGTATCATGATCGTGTATCAAATCATTGGTAGTGGTCAGTTCTTTATTGTCAATTGAAAACATAATAGTGGAAAACATATATAGACAAGGCAAAGTTGAAATGTTATGTTTCTTGAAGAGTGGTGTACACATGTCTGTATAAAAAACCTCTGCACATGGATTAAAATTTACATTTGACATGTAGCGTAACGCTCGTTTTTGTAGGGTGAACAATCTTTTCGTGTGAGAAGAAGAACCCCAGAATATTATGCGATTGAATGTGAGCATAATACACCAACCATACTACTTCTATACTAGTTATCTCCATCAAATTTGTAATGAGGGACGCTACTTTTTTGCTTATGCTAGTAATGTGTTCCCTCCAATCAAGTTGACTATCTATAATAAGTCCTAGAAATTTAGTTACGGGATGCTCCTCAATGCTTTTTTCTTCCAAAGGTATTAAGGGACTACTGATAGAGAGCTTCTTGAGTTTGTTTGATCAAGTGATTATTCTTTGCACTGATAAAGTGGGTGGTGTCATCTGCGAAAAGGGTTAGTTTTCCCTCATGAATTTTCATTGGTGAATCATTAGTAAAAAGAATAAATAATAATGGAGCAATATTAGAACCCTGTGGCAGACCAACGCTTATAACTATCTTTTCAGAGTATAATTGATAGTTTTCATGATTATTTAAATATACAGACTGTTTCCGATCAACCAAGTAAGATCTGACCCAATCATTGGCTACTCCAGAGATGCCTAGATTATTCAATTTTAACAACAGCAAATCATGATTTATAGTGTCGAACGCTTTCGTGAAGTCGTAGAAAACACCCAACGCTTCCTCCTTGTTATTGAGTGAGTTTAGAATGTGGCTTATGAACACTCTGATGGCAGTAGTTGTCGACCTACCTATAGTAAAGCCATGTTGAGATGTATTCAAAAGAGAGTGGTGATTGACGAACAAAATAATTCTTGAGCAAGAAGCTTTTTCAAAAATTTTCGAAAATACCGCTAAAAGGGAAATTGGCCTATAATTTGAGACCTTCTTACGATCGCCGTTCTTATAGAGAGGCATTATTTTAGATGTTTCTAGACCACTAGGGAAGCTACTTTGAGTAAAAGAGCTGTTGATCATAAAGATAAGAGGAAGTTTAATATAGGTTGAAACATACTTAATAATGTTGCAAGGGATATTGTCTGAACCTGCTGACTTTTTCCTAGTTACATCGTTTATAATATCTCCGAATTCTTCACTTGTTAACGGTGATAGAAAAATACATTTATTATTTATCCTAACTGACTGATGAGTTCTCAAATTTAACTGAGGCCTTGAATCTAAAAGATGTGTTACAGTATTTCCAATGTAGTTATTAAAGAGATTTGCAACTTCATTCGTTGAATATATTTCGTTATTCTGATTGTCAATTCTAATGTAATATCCAAACATTTCCCTTTAATATGAATAACATTGTTTTGTTTCGAGTTTATAATGCTCCACGCAGCTTTCGACTTATTGGTTGCTTCTTTGAGGAAAATATCATTTGATTTCCTCTTAGCCTCGTCAATAGCTGTCCTGTATTCTCTTCTTATCTTACTGTAGCTAATTCTACTCAAATTGGATGCATTGTTTTTAAATTATCGTATGATTTTCGAACCAAAATTGACAATTCTTTCAGCTGCGGAGTAAACCATCTGTTAACGCCAGTCTTTTGAGACCAGCTAGCTCGTTTTCCCTAGTTTGCCAATTGAACTTGAAATCATATTCGATTGCGTCATGGAATGTTGTTTATACATGCAAGCAGTTAACCTTCTTTTCTCAATGCTGGTTGGCTGGTACATTATCACGCGATGTGCTGCGTCCAATCACAGCTCGCCATTCTCGCGTTGCCTGACCAAGCTAGGCCTCGCAGCTCAGTTATCTCCTACACTCGCTGAAGGCCAGACGTCCTGAACCGTCTCTCTTCGAGAATCCACTCAGTTATCTTCTATACTCCCTTGAGTTCGGAAGTACTTTGAAATCGCTCGTTTCAAGTGGGTCAGTTCGGTCAGTTCTCGACCAGCTCTTGTTGTGTGAGCATCTCCCGTCGTTCTCTCCTCTTGTTAGAGTTCGGACGTGCTGTACATTATTTCGCATGTACGCAGTTGTTGCTTTTCTATTCTGCGTTTTTCTTGAGTCGTTAATAGGACCTCTTTCCAGACTTTCTTGTTTCTAATTCCTTACTTTTGTTATGGTCTTTAGCATTTACGAAGTTGGGTGTTTTGTTTTCTGTTAAGCTTTTGTTTCTTGTTTATTCGAATGGTGTGCGGGGACACCACTCAGGTTTTGATCCATTTTGTTTCGCTTCTCGTTATTCTTTTGATTTGGTTATTGGCAACGTCAAGTCGACGTAGACCAAATACGTATCGTTTTGGGGTGAGGCATAATCCGAGTTTGGATTATGCTCGCCTGATTATTAATGCCAAGTCGGCACCCGAATATTTGAGTTCTACATGGCCTCCCCGTAATTTCAACATCAATATACAGTCCACTGGTCTTCCATCGCCATCTTTAAGATCGGCGGTAACACCATCTTTTATTTTTCTGTGGAATCAAAGACGAACTTTTGTCCGTATTAAAGGAAATACTTCATCAAACACTTTTAGAAACAGTGCTATAAATTCATCGTTCATTTTATCTACAGTTTCATGCTTATAAACTGAATCCCAACAAACAGTACTCATTTTGAAAATGAATAATTGTATTTGATTCCAAGAAAAGTTTCTTCTGAAAATTAATGTATCTTTACTGATTGACCTAGGTTTAATTATAGAAAAGAACAGGAAACAGTGATCCGATAATCTAAGATCGATGACTTTCAGTCCTTATGAGAAATGGAAAAGTTAGTAAATATATTATCAATACAAGTACTTGTGGAACCAGTTATTCTGGTGGGTTCACTTACGTGAGCCTTCATCCCATATGAGCGGAACAAATCAATTAAGGAATATTTGTCATTATTCTCAGTTAGAAAATTCAAATTCAAGTCGCCACAGATCAAAATGTGTACTTTAGCTCTCGTTAACTGTTGTAGCATCACACTCAAACAGTTCATAAACATACTAATGATCCCACATGGCGATCTATATACACACACAATAGGTACTATTCCTATCGGACTTTCGTATTCTATTGCTGATGATTCAAAATGTTTTTCCATATTGCGATCGCCGATATGCATTGGTGATGCACACACTCCTACCTTAGCGTATATAATTATTCCACCATTTTTGTATTTAGTCCTGCAGTAAGCATTAACCAGTACATAGCCTTCAATGGACACACTATTTATTTCATATTGATTTAGCCAGTGCTCTGTCAAACAGACAATATCGGGTAATGAACTTTGAAGGACGATTTCAAGTTGACCTACTTTTTTCCGTGAACACTGTATATTTCCATGTATCAATACATTCACAGCACAAATTGATGTAAGAGTTTGATCATTCACACTTTTGATCCTGCTCTGTTCCCTTTCTCTAAAAAAACGTCTTTTATATGCTGTTTTGTTTTTTCAGCAAATGTCTGGATGTTCTCGTCATTATGTTTACTAACATAAGGCAAACGCCTGATTACCCATTTGTCTAGGAAAGTAGCGTTTTTTACAGTGCATGGGGGTGAAGTAACATTTCCGTCATCTTGTTTACTATGTTCAGGACTACGTTTAATGACCCACTTATGTAAGAAAGTGACTTTTCTTTCAGTGTTTTGGGTCGTAATAACATTTGTTTTGTTCCTGATAAAATGTACTATTTTGTTACATACAATTGTTTTACCAGATTCATTCATGTGTTTTCCAGACCATGTGAAATGCTCTTCAGTAAGCGCTTCGTTGATAAAGTTTATGTATACATTAGGACTATGCTTGACTTTAGACCTATTTATCACTTTGTGTAATGATCTATTTGTATTATTGATCATATTCATGACCTGAATATCGTTTGATATCCCTGGCACACAGTTGATTACAACGTTCATACGATTGCTGAGAGGCAGTAGATCATTTAAAGCGTCAGTGAACTTGACTCCATGAGAGCCGTCCCACATAAGATCGTTCGTACCACCCATTACAACTAACCAATCATTGAGTCCGAAATCTTTCGTATGTACTGCGACGTCTCTTGTAATTTCACCTTTACCTGCACCAGGCTTTACAATATTCGTCACATTAAATTCACCATTCTATTGTGCATTGATTATTTTGCCAAGGCCACGTCCATGGCTGTCAGCGAGTATCAGTACCATGGGTTTCTGTGTGGCATTATCAGTTGCAGTTCTTCTTGGTCGATTCTTATTAGTTGTCACCTTGGAGCTGCATGATTGTTGAAGTTTCATTTGTAGCTTTTTCATTTCATTCACATTGATACGAATGTTATTCTCGAGAGACTTGATCATGCTTGACAACTTATCTAGAGCTTCGTTATCGAGGTAAGCTGCGGGGGGCGTAGCTTTGCTTATAAATAAGCGTGGCTCAGCCTTACACTTATCACAAAACCAGAGTAAGTTATTATTTTCCAAAATGAGTTTATATTCACTGGTTTTAATATTAACACACTCTGCATGGAAACTAGAGTTACAATTAGCAGCACAATTTACAATTTTATCGTTTTTTTGTAGGAGCTCTGTACACGCTCGACATGCTACGTCCGCCATCTTGAATATATATATATATATATATATATATATATATATATATATATATATATATATATATATATATATATATATATATATATATATATATATATATATATATATGTATATACATATATCCAAGATAGCCCTTGTGATGCCCCGTCCAAACGATCCTATCTTTCATCCATAGCCTCAATTGCGAAAAAATTATTTTGTATCAAGTTTCGATGTTATTGAGAAAAAAATGTATATTTGTATATATATATATATATATATATATATATATATATATATATATATATATATATATATATATATATATATATATATATATATATATATATATATATATATATGTTACCGCCGATCTTAGAGATGGCGATGAAAGACCAGTGGACTGTATATTGATGTTGAAATTACGGTGAGGCCATGTAGAACTTAAATATTCGGGTGCCGACGTGGCAATAATAATCGGGCGAGCATAATCCAAACTCGGATTATGCCTCACCCCAAAACGATACGTATTTGGTCTACGTCGACTCGACGTTGTTATTAACCAAATTCAAAGAATAACGAGAAGCGAAACAAAAGCGATCAAAACCTGAGTGGTGTCCCCGCACACTATTCGAATAAACAAGAAACAAGGGCTTGAGAGAAAACAAAACACCCAACTTCGTGAATGCTGAAGACCATACCAAAAGTAAGGAATTAGAAACAAGAAAGTCTGGAAAGAGGTCCTATTAACGACTCAAGAAGAACGCAAAATAGAAAAGCAACAACTGCCTACATGCGAAAGAATGTACAGCACGTCCGAACTCTAACAAGAGGAGAGGACAAGAGATGCTCACACAACAAGAGCTGGTCGCGAACTGACCGAATTAACCCACTTGAACGAGCGACTTCAAAGCACGTCCGAACCCAAGCGAGCAGAGAAGATAACTGAGTGGATACTCGAAGAGAGACGGTTCAGGACGTCTGGTCTCAAGTGAGTATGAAAGATAACTGAACGAGCGAGGCCAGCTGGAACAGGCAGCGCGAGAATGGCGAGCTGTGATTGGATGCAGCACATCACGTGATAATGTACCAGCCAACCAGCTTTGAGAGAGGAAGGTACACCAAAAACACGCTTGCAATAAACAACATTCCATGACGCAATCGAATATGATTTCGTAGTTCAATTGACAAATAGGAGAAACGAGCTAGCTGGTCTCAAAAGACCGGCGTTAACAATATATATATATATATATATATATATATATATATATATATATATATATATATATATTTATATATGTTAACGCCGGTCTTTTGAGACCAGCTAGCTCGTTTTCCCTGGTTTGTCAATTGAACATGAAATTATTCGATTGCGTCATGGAATGTTGTATACATTGCAAACCGTGTTTCTAGTCGACCTTCCTTTCTCATTGCTGGTTGGCTGGTGGGTTGTCACGCGATGTGTGCGTCCAATCACAGCTCGCCATTCGCGTTGCGTGTCTTTTAGCTGGTCTCGCCTGATCAGTTCTTTCCGATACTCGATTCAGACCGGACGTCTCGAAACGGCTCTCGTCGAGTATCCATTCAGTTATCTTCTACATTCCCTTGGGTTCGGACGTACTTGTAGTCGCTCGTCAAGTGGGTGAATTCGCTCATATTCTCGACCAGCTCTTGTTGTGTGAGCTTCTCCCGTCCTTCTCTACTTTGTTAGAGTTCGGACGTACTGTACATTATTTCGCATGTACGCAGTTGTTTCTTTTCTATTTTTCGTTCTTCTTGAGTCGTTAATAGGACCTCTTTCCATACTTTCTTGTTTCTAATTCTTCACATTTGTTTTGGTCTTTATCATTTACGAAGTTGGGTGTTTTGTTTTCTCTCAAGCTTTTGTTTCTTGTTTATTCGAATGGTGTGCGGGGACACCACTCAGGTTTGATCTATTTTGTTTCGCTTTCTCGTTATTTATTCTTTGATTTGGTCAATAACAACGTCAAGTCGACGTAGACCAAATACGTATCGTTTTGGGGTGAGGCATAATCCGAGTTTGGATTATGCTCGCCTGATTATTAATGCCAAGTCGGCACCCGAATACAGTCCACTGGTCTTTCATCGCCATCTCTAAGATCGGCGGTAACATTTTGGTCCCTGTGAGCCAAAGATTATTTTTGGTTCCAATTTCTCGTCATTCGTGAGGCGGAATCCATCTCCGGATTCTAATTTCGTTCTCTTGTTGGAATCCATTTGTGAATTCCATTATTTTCACCACGCGGAGTCCATCTCCGGATTCCAATTGCTTTTACTTGTTGGAATCCATTTGTGGATTCCTTTCTTTGCACCACGCGGAGTCCACCTCCGGATTCCACAGTCATTCGTGGCAGCACCTGCGATCAGGCATCGCATGGGTGACTTCTCTGTCCTCCGCACTGAATCGGCTTCCACATAATTGGGTTTCCACGGCGCAATAATTTATTCTGGTTGTGTTTGCGAGTTATTATCAACAATTGTTTCAACTTGTTTCATAGACATTCATTTCTTGAATTATTTTGCGTTGTTCTTTTTCTGTGCATTTCGGCCGTATTTTCTCCGTGAGTAATTCACTTCACAAGTCTTCGATACTTGTGCTGGCTTCTTGGTTTTGCTTTGTGAATATTCATCCACAACAATGGCTTCAAAGATGGAGAAACAACAATCATTGTTTAAAGCCAAACGTGAGCGAATATTCACAGCGCTACAACGCTCGTATGATGCTTTCAAAATGCTTGAGAGTGACGATGCTTCGTCTTACAAATCTCGTTTCGACAAGCTTGACGTTTTGGAAGCCAACTTTGAAGGCATTCAAAACGAAATAATGGCATTGAATGCTCAACTTGACAACAGTGACGATGCATTACCGGTCGACGCTGTTGAAGCAAGCTTTGAAGAAATGCTGTACGCGACTCGTAAGCTGTATCTCGACGCCGTTGCCGCGGCGACGCCCAAGCCGCCTCCGCCGCCAAACCAAAATGGTTTTCGAGCCATCTCATTGCCTACAATCGCGTTGCCGGCATTCTCTGGTGATATTACTCGATGGACGGAGTACTATTCGCTATTTAAATCTCTCGTCGACGAGAACCACGATCTGAATCAAATTCAGAAATTCCACTATTTGAGGACCACCCTCAAAGACAACGCCTTGTCTGTCGTCTCCGGGTTTCCGATTACGGAAGCCAATTATTCTGTGGCATTGGATGCTCTTGTCAGTCGGTATCATAACCCTCGGTTGTTAGCCACCACGTATGTTCAACAGGTTTTAGAATTTACGCCTCTCAAAACCAATTCACATTCTGGGCTGCAATCATTTCTGAAAGTTCACAAAACTTCGATTGAAGCGTTGAAAGCTCTGAATATCGAAGATTTGTCAGATTTTCTGCTTTTCTCGTTAGCACTGACAAATCTCGACACATCAACGCGCAAGGCTTTCGAACAGAAACATTCTTCGCACAGCACTCCTAGCTACGCGTCGTTGATAAAATTCATTGAAGAGCAGTCCAGGACGATGGAATTGTGTGGTCTCGACAAACAAGGAGCTAGCTCTTCAAAAGCTATTCCTCCTTCCACAAAGCGAATCAATTCGTTGTTAGTTGCGAATCCTCCACCCGTCAGTTTTGAATCTCGCGAGCAGAGCAAATCAGCAAGCTCGACCACGAAACAATCTTCGTGTCCAGTCTGCAAAGGGGAGCATCCTCTATACTCGTGTTCCGTATTTCGGCAACAGTCCGTTGACGACAAATACAACACGTTACGTCGTCTGCGACGCTGCTTCAACTGCATGGGCGCTCACCTCAGACCGCAATGCACCTCTAAGAGTGTTTGCGGTACTTGTCAAAGTAACAAACATCATTCGCTGTTACACACTGCACGAATCAACCCCTTGACTCGTGACACAATAGCAAACGAAGTCTCTTCTCCTCCGGAGACCACCTCGCCTCATCCTCAAACTCTCGCTTGTCAAGTCAAGACAAGCAAGCCAGTGCTACCCACAGCTCTGTTGGGCACTGTTCGCGCCTTGATCCGCGACTCTCACGGTCAACTGCAACCTATCCGTGCGGTTATCGACTGTGGTTCACAAATCTCTGTTCTCACTCACTCGTTCCTTCAGAAGCTAGGATTGAAAATCAATCCTTGTCATTCCGAACTCTCTGGTATTGGTCACGTTAGTGCTCGGGTAATCGGGACTGTTCAATGCAGCATCGCTTCCCGGTTCACCCCTGCAACCTCTCTCAGCGTACAAGCCTACGTTATGCCTGCGATAGCGAGTCAACTTCCAACCACCACCGTTCCGCTTGAGGTGTTTGAACGTTATCGCTGTCTCTCTCTTGCCGACGACCGCTTTCATGTGCCCGATCAGATCGACTTTTTGATCGGCGCCGATTTATACCCTGATATTCTTGAAACTTCAGGTGATATTGTGATGAGTGGCAGTCCATCTGCCATAAACACGGTCTTCGGCTGGGTGGTTTTGGGTCCCATTCGGTGTTTGGATGCCGAGTTCCAGCCTCCGCTCTCTCTGCTTGCTTGCACTGGTTCTCCATTGGATCGTACTCTTCGATTGTTTTGGGAATCGGAAGAAGTTTCACGTCCTCTTCAAGTTGATCCGGACGATGAACTTTGTGAGGAGCATTTTCTTTCTACGCACTCACGGAACCCTTCCGGACGCTATTCGGTAGCACTCCCTTTCAAGAACACATCCTCTCCTCTCGGATATAATCGTGAGGCCGCCCTCCAGAATTATTTGAGTCTGGAGCGGCGACTGAAACGCAATCCTCAGCATGATGCTGCGTATCAAGCATTCATGCAAGACTATATTCAATCGAACCACATGCAACTTGCAAGCACCTCTTCAAACTACGTGATCCCGCATCATTGTGTGCACAAGATTACCAGCTCCAGCACGAAGCTGAGAGTGGTATTTAACGCCTCTTCTCCAGATGAGAGAGGCGCCTCTTTGAACCAGCTGTTAATCAGTGGTCCCAAGCTTCAGAGCGAACTCCCGGGCGTTTTAACCCGATTTCGTTCTCATCCCATCGCAATTTGTGCTGACATTCGTCAGATGTATCGTCAGATTTTGGTCCAACCATCTGACCGCAAATATCAGCACATATTTTGGCGACCCAATGCAGACTCTCCAGTAAAAGAATATGAGCTCAACACGTCACGTATGGGCTCGTACCGTCAGCTTTTCTTGCTCAACGAGTGCTGAAGCAGCTCGTGCACGACGAAGGGGCTCCTTTCCCCAATGCTTCGCGTGCTTTGATATCTCACATCTACGTGGATGAAATCGTGTCTGGCGCAGCAGACGTCGCTCAAGCTCGCATTCTTCAATCGGAATTACAGGCACTTCTAGCTATTGGAGGTTTCGAACTCCGAAAGTGGGCCAGTAACCTCCCAGAAGCATTGAGTGCACTTCCGGAGGATCATCTAGAGACTCCAGTCGTGTTTTCGGATGACGATCAGGGCATCAAGATCCTTGGTCTGTTCTGGGATCCCCGATCGGATGATTTCTCATTCCACACCTTACCATTCGAAGGCGTGGTAACGAAGCGCACGGTCTTGTCGTACATTGCGCGCATTTTTGATCCTTTGGGATTCCTCACCCCGCTCGTATGCTGGATGAAGATTTTTCTTCAGCAACTTTGGTTATCGCGGGTGCAGTGGGACGACGTTTTACCACCGCTTCTTGCTCAAAGGTGGTTGGACGCGGTAGCCGAGATCTGTCTTCTCTCGAACTTCCGAGTTCCACGCGCATTTCCTGCTTCACAAGGCATACATCGACTTGTACGCTTTTGTGATGCCTCCGAGAAGGCCTACGCTGCGATACTTTACCTTTACACAACGAATCATGCAACTTCGCATATTAGTTTGTTGCGAGCAAGGAGTAAAGTATCCCCGGTCAAACCCTTGACCATCCCTAAGCTTGAACTCTCCGCTGCTTTGCTTCTAACGCGTGTGCTAAAAGATACTCTTCCCTCACTCAGCACTCTTGTCGTGGAGTCAGTAACCCTCTACACTGATTCGACTATTGTGCTCGCGTGGCTTGCCACCCCTCCACATCGACTGAAGACATTCATCGCCAACCGGGTAGTGGAGATACTCGACAACTCCACTCCTACCAATTGGGCACACGTGGATTCCGAAGAAAATCCCGCTGACTGCGCTTCTCGTGGAATACTGCCTTCTCAGCTCATGGAATACCCGTTGTACCTCTCGGGTCCTTCTTTTCTCAGGAGTCCCCATGCTCTGTGGCCTATCTCTGTGCCTTCCACTGATTTATTGTCTGAATTGCCAGACATTAAGCCTTCCATGGTCACTTTGGCCACAACGGTCAAAGTAGATCCTCTCCTGGTGAATTTTCGAAAGTTTTCCACACTTCTCAAAGCACAACGGGTCTTTGGGTATGTAGTTCGATTTGCCCGTCTCTTATTGGCGAAACGATCCAAGATTCTCCCTCCTACGGGTTCTTTAAAACCTGTGGAGCTGCAAGACGCTCTTGAACTGATCATAAGAGTCACTCAAAACCACTTTTATGCAACCGAGATCAGCCAACTTGCCAAACAGGGACAGGTTTCATCCCGGATCGCTTCGCTGAAACCTTTTCTCGAACCCTCGGGCTTACTCAAGGTGGGCGGAAGATTGCGTCACTCTTCTCTTCCTGAAGAGGCTCGGTACCCAATCCTACTCCCCAAAGAAGCTCACCTCGCATCTCTCATTTGCGATGCCTTCCACCGAACATCGCTACATTCCGGCCCGAGAACGGTACAGGCGCTGATACAGCAGCGTTACTGGATCGTTTCTCTGCGCGGTTTGTTGCGACAGCGTATACACCAGTGCATTACTTGCCACAAGTTTCGCGCAAAGCCTATGCAGCCTCCAATGGCAGATTTGCATTCATTCGTGTATTTTTTCTGTTCAAAGCACGCATTGGTGCTTTGCTCATTTCTTCATGTTTACTTTCTTGTTGTTCTCTCTCTCTTTTTTTTTTTTAAAGTCAGCGACCATTGAATAAAATGGTTGCGTTTTCTCCTCAATGAATCGCTCGGATCATGTGCGATTTCTTTGCTGTTCTCCGATCCAATTGGGAAGCAATCCAATTACTCGGTGAAAATCTCTTGCTCACGTTGCCTATGAAGTTACAAGGCTTCTTACGAACAGTTTGCTGTTCTAATTTCATGTTCCTAATTTTCCGTATCGTTTACCTCAGCTTTAAAATGTTCATTTTGGTGGGCGGTATGTTAACGCCGGTCTTTTGAGACCAGCTAGCTCGTTTTCCCTGGTTTGTCAATTGAACATGAAATTATTATTCGATTGCGTCATGGAATGTTGTATACATTGCAAACCGTGTTTCTAGTCGACCTTCCTTTCTCATTGCTGGTTGGCTGGTGGGTTGTCACGCGATGTGTGCGTCCAATCACAGCTCGCCATTCGCGTTGCGTGTCTTTTAGCTGGTCTCGCCTGATCAGTTCTTTCCGATACTCGATTCAGACCGGACGTCTCGAAACGGCTCTCGTCGAGTATCCATTCAGTTATCTTCTACATTCCCTTGGGTTCGGACGTACTTGTAGTCGCTCGTCAAGTGGGTGAATTCGCTCATATTCTCGACCAGCTCTTGTTGTGTGAGCTTCTCCCGTCCTTCTCTACTTTGTTAGAGTTCGGACGTACTGTACATTATTTCGCATGTACGCAGTTGTTTCTTTTCTATTTTTCGTTCTTCTTGAGTCGTTAATAGGACCTCTTTCCATACTTTCTTGTTTCTAATTCTTCACATTTGTTTTGGTCTTTATCATTTACGAAGTTGGGTGTTTTGTTTTCTCTCAAGCTTTTGTTTCTTGTTTATTCGAATGGTGTGCGGGGACACCACTCAGGTTTGATCTATTTTGTTTCGCTTTCTCGTTATTTATTCTTTGATTTGGTCAATAACAACGTCAAGTCGACGTAGACCAAATACGTATCGTTTTGGGGTGAGGCATAATCCGAGTTTGGATTATGCTCGCCTGATTATTAATGCCAAGTCGGCACCCGAATACAGTCCACTGGTCTTTCATCGCCATCTCTAAGATCGGCGGTAACAATATATATCTATATATATATATATATATATATATATATATATATATATATATATATATATATATATATATATATATATATATATATATATATATATATATATAATATGTGAAGCATTTTGCGGTATCATTTACCACAAAATTGAGAGTTGAAAGTTAAAGATCAATACAATGGTATCCTGGATTATAATAAGAATCAGCATGGGCCTATATAATACGCACTTGAAGATTTGAGAGTGTTGATTCGATGGTTTGCGATAACGTTGATAATTTGACTGGCGAGACTTCAACGAAGAAAAAGAAAATCTCATACTTGTTCTCATTTTACATTGTTTCTATTTTCTATATTACAGACATCACTCGTCCGAATTGGATACTGAACTGTCTCACAGCAATAATTGTATAGAACAGCTGCAACAAAAAACAACGAAATATGATATTTCACACATTTTTTCCCGATTATTGCTTGTAACCTATGAATTTTCTACGCATCCGAAAGCTGGTTTTCACTTTCTGTATCACTTTGAAATGACATATATATATATATATATATATATATATATATATATATATATATATATATATATATATATATATATATATATATATATATATATATATATATATCATATTTGCATCACATATATCTTCATTTGTCTGAGCTTTAACCGAAGAAAGTGTTTTCTGCTCTCACTTTATGAGTACATACCCACGTTAGACGACTGAGGAAAGTGCATGAACACTCATCTTCGGATGTTTGCGTGTGGAAATGTGTTGGGTACTTGAGCTCCAGGGCACGTTCCTTGGTGTGGAACCAAGATGCATTGAGGGTTGCGTCTGTTTCACCGTGCAGTGACATCAAAGATCTGTCCAAAGGTCTGTGTGTTATCTTTTTGTATATGTGGTACTAAATTAGATACTAAGGTCTTTGGTGACACCAACCGAATCACGATTTAGCGGTTTCCCTCGTGAACTGGATGTATACGAGTGGCTACGGTACCGGTGGCATTGTTCAACTAACAGAATCTATAATTTTTGTAAACTAGGCAAACGCGTTGTGTTTCCACGTTGATGGATGAGCTGGAACATATCAACTTATCTTCGGATTGGTTATTATATATATATATACACCTTGAGATCCAAACCATTACATCATTGCCATCTTATTTTCCATTGATAATTTATATGATAATCAAGAAGGCTTTGTTTTGATCGTTTACAATCAAGTGGTGACACTTGTTGCTTTGATTTAATAGGTATCTTAATAGCTTTGAATAATTAACACAAATATCATTATATATTTTTTTACATCGAAACGGCTGATCCGATTTGAGTGAAAGTTCGGAATAATGTGTATCGTCATCAGGTTGAAATTCTCTGAGAATTTGAATCCTCTCAGATGAAATATTTTTCACGAATGTTTTCCTCTGGGTTATTCTAACGGGATTTTTGAAAACTTTGGAATGAGTTTTCTCAGAAGTGGTTCAACCGATCGCGCCTCAAAACTATACAGCATCAAGTCAGATAGGGGTTCATGTGTGTGCCAAGTTTCATCATGATCTGAATTTCTGTTTGACCTGTAGAGTGCGAAAAAAAAAAAAAAAACACATTCGATTTTTCAAGTACAGTGAAATTGAGTCTTCGCTACGCTCATCCAAAAACAAATGCAACTGCTAACATTATAATTCTACTGAGCCGTGAATAGCATTGTTGTTCCTTATAGTTTGATATGAAAGGCAAGAGCGATGGCTACGCTACAGGCAATGTACTACATGGACTCATACATGGACGCTACATGGAATCGGGAAATTGACCTCGTAAATATTTCATTTTCAGGATCCGAGTTGGAGCACGTCCTCTATATTATGATGAAATAGGTTTGTATCACTAATCGTGTCGGTTTGCTGGTTGGAGATGGTGACTTCACTTCATATCCCTTCCATGTTGAAAATGTGTACCAATTGACCGGCCAAATGTTTAGAAATATCGATCGTGAGTAATCTAGCTATATAGTGATGTACAGGCCCATATTACCCATACTTTGTACAACGTACTGGTCCACGGGACGAAAAATAAATAGATACAAGGAACCAACTTTGCTGACAAAAACACGCAAAATGACGTATACATTCGCTCAGTTATGATGTAGTGATACCAACCTTTTTTTATCATAATATAAAGAATATGACCCAACTCGGGTCTTGAAAGTGAAATATTACCGGGGTCAGTTCCCGAGTCCAGGGTCCCGATTGCCTGTAGCGCAATTATCGCTTTCATATCGAACTATATATGAAACAATATTACTCAACAATGCTACAGGGCTCAGTAATGTTAATAGATACATTTGTTTTTAGATAAGCAATAGCGAATCGACTCCACCATACTCTTATGGGGCTTTGTCTGCGTGTGTTTTTTTTTGTATACTTGTTTGCTTGTAAGCACTGCACAGGTCGCAGGGTTTGACTGATCGACATGCAACTTTTTTGTACACGCAAACTCATCCAATTAGAATTGTATAGTTTTTTGAATGAATCGTTCGAACCGATTTTGAGTAATATCACCTCAAAATTTCCCGAAACTTCATAAGATCAAGCTGAGCAAGAAAATTTGAAAGATGAAATCTCTCCAAATGTGATAAAATTCCATCTGAATGTGTATACATGAATGATACACATTATCTCCATTTTGTATGCAATTCGAAGCAGCAGTTTTGAAGAAGAAAATTAAATTATCTGTTTTCATTCATTTGATATACTAGGCAAACTCGAAATATGCGTTGTAAGATGAGCGAGATATCTGAATAAGGTTTAATAACAGTCCTACATGTGCTACTTTATCGAGTCTTGTATTCTACACTCTTTGTCCTTCATGCAATTGCTACTTTATCTTCTCTGGTATTCTACACACCTTGACGAATATGAAGAATATTTAATGCTTGGGCAAATATCGAATCTAGGAAGCAGTGAATCTTGGCTCATTTCCATATATTTGATGTATAAAAATAGTTATTTGAATTTTTTTCTTCGAAACGGCTGGTTCGAATTGCTCACAAAATGATGGTTATGTGTATCATTCATGTTTGAACACTCAGAGAAAATTTTATTTTTTTCTGAGAGGTTTCATTTTTTCAAATTTTCTCACCCAGCCTAATCTCACAAGGTTTTTAAATACTTCGACATGATATTTCTCAAAATCTAAGCGACCGATTCATTCCAAAAACTATACAGTTCTAAGTTGTGAGAGTTGGCCCGTACAAAAAAAGTTTCATGTTGATCAGTCAAACCTTGCGACCTGTGCAGTGCCCACAAACAAACAAAAAAAAACACACACATACAAAGCCCTATAAGAGTGGAATGGAGACTTCGCTACGCTCATCTAATTATGAAAATGAAAGTAGAATCAGGTTGCCGAAATTCACTGCTCTCTTGATTCGTTATTTGCCCAACAATGAAGTATTTTTATATGCGACAAGGTGTGTAGAATACCAGAGTCAATAACGTAGCAAGGGTAGAACTACTATAACGACTTTTAAACCTCATTCAGATATCTCGCTCATCTTACAACGCTTCTGTGGCGTTTTCCTAGTTTTATGCAAATTATTAGATGAGCGCAGCGAAGTCTCCATCCCACTCCTATAGGCTTCTGTCAAGTGACGTCACTCATTGTTGAAAGAGATAGACAACAATGTCCACCAGTTGTAATTGACCAATCAGAATGTTTGGTAGTCCACCAGTTCGCTGTGTTGCTATGGTAACAATTGTTTGTCATTTGTTACGTGACAGAAGCCCATAGGGTTTTGTCTGTGTTTTTTTTTCTTTTTTAAGCACTCCACAGGTCGCAGGGTTTGACTGATCGACATGCAACTTTTTTTTTCACGCACACACATCCAACTTAGAACTGTATGTTTTTTGGAATGAATCGGTTGGACCGATTTTGAGAAATATCATCTCAAATTTTCTGAAAACCCCATAAGATTTGGCTGGGCGGAAAATGTTGAAAAATAAAATATCTTCAAATGAGATGACATTTTCTCTGAATGTGTATGTTACATAGATTTCACACATCATCACCATTTTGTATGCAATTCTAATCAGCCGTGTTCAAAAAATAAAAATAAAAATAAGTGGTTTTATTCATCAAATATAATTATAATAAAAATAATGACAGAATTGGGTTGCCGAGATTCACTGCTTTCTAGATTCGATATTTGCCCAACAATGAAGTGGTCTTTATATGCGTCAAGGTGTGTAGAATACCAGAGTCGATAAAGTAGAAAATGTAGAACTACTTTAACGACTTTTATACCTTATTCAGAATATCTCGCTCATCTTACAACGCATATGGTGCGTTTGCCTAGTGGATTTGGTAGTTCAGCAATGCCACCGGTACTGTAGCCCCTCTTATCTACATCTAATTCACAAGGAAATCCGCTATATCGCGCTAGGCAATCGGGACCTTTGGCTCTGAACTGACCGCAAGAAACCACAAATGTCTTCCATTTTGTCAGTATGAGAGTTGAGTCACCCTCTTTATTTTGATGAGCGTAGCGAAGACCCCATCTCACTCTCATTGAGCTTTTACTTAATTCTTTTTTTGTTTCTGTTTGTTTGTTCGTAAGCACTGCACAGGTCGCACGGTTCGACTGATTGACATTGAACTTTTTTGTTCACGCAAACTTATCCAACGTGGAACTGTTCAGTTTTTGGAATGAATCGGTTCGAACAATTTTGAGAAATATCATGTCAAAGTTAAGCGTTATCTGTTGGAAAAGGAGTTTTATAATATTGAGGAACTGTTATTTGAGGTCTGAACATTTGTATTATCCTGAAGAAACATAACTTGTAAATGAGTATTCTGTGTATAAACTATTATTATTATTATCACTATTTCTTCGATTATAATAATTCTAGGCTTAATTCCAATCTTCATGTAATAGCACTTTTTATCGATTTTTCCAAAGCATTCGACACTCTGAATCACACAAAATTAGCTTCAACTTTGGAACACGTAGGGATAAGAGGATATTTGCTTTCTTGGTTCAGAAATTATTTAGAAAATCGTCAAATGGTAGTTGAAGTGGGAAACATTGTCAGTTTCTATGAGAACATTGTTACTGGGGTTCCCCAAGGTTCTATTCTGGGACCTATATTGTACTTGTTATACACTAATGTTTTATCCGATCATGTTATAAATAACCGGATCTATTTATATGCACTTGATACCCTTATAATCAGTGCCCATAGAGACCTAGCTACAGCTGCTCATAATTTACAAACCAATTTCACAAATATTCTCAAAGTTACTCATGATTTAGATTTGATGATAAATTCAAGTAAAACTGAAGTAATACATTTCTGCACTTAATTAAACAAACAGAAAGATACCTTTTCGAAAATCATATTTCATGACTATGATTGCCTCCATAGTATGAGTAGAGGAGGTGTATGCTTAGGCTGTCAAACGAAACTTGATGTAGTAAATGAACACGTCTATCTCGGACATACAATTGATAGTTCTTTTTTCGGAGACCCCATATCGATATTATTTGTAATAAATTAGGATCTTGTGCTTATAATATATATATATATACTCAACCATATTGTCCCCATCTCCCTTCTTAGAACATTATATTTTGCTTTGGCTGAATCAGTAGTTAATTATGGTATTCTGGCTTGGGGCAATGCATCCATCTCTCATCTTCAAAACTTGACATCTATTCAAAATAGGATTATTGCAAATATAATACCTCATCATTCAATAGCAATTCCTCATCCGGATAGCGAGAGTTTATATCAAATTTTGAATATTCTGCCAATTAAAAAATCATTTAGTTACCGGTTCATACTCAAGTATTTCTACAATAACTCATGTAAAATACCCAACGAATGTAATTGTAACACAAAACTCGGAACGTTATACAAAATTCCTGCCCATAATAACAAACATGGGAAACGGCGTTTAGAGTATGCGATACCTATATTATTCAACGAAATACCTCTCCGTCTGAGAAAGTTAGAGAAATGTCAACATGTTAAAACAGAAATCAGGGAATGGTTAATTAATTATACTAATTTTGAAAATGATTGATCCAATTGTGCAGTGAGATACACATATTATTTGGTGGATTATTCTTGTGCATCAACTTTTTATGTCTTTAGCTGTGTGGATTTGTATCCTTGATGTATGATGATATATTAATTTTTCAATTTCATCTCCACACATATATATATATATATATATATATATATATATATATATATATATATATATATATATATATAAATATATATATATATATATACACATACACATATACACATATACATATACACACACATATATATATATATATATATATATATATATATATATATATATATATATATATATATATATATATATATATATATATATATATATATATATATATATATATATATATATATATATATATATATATATATATATATATATATATATATATATATATATATATATATACATATATATATATATATATATATATATATATATATATATATATATATATATATATATATATATATATATATATACACATATTCGATTTTGTATTCCTTGACTATTGAAAAGTTTTCATTCATTTTTTCCTTGTCCAAGCTATTAATTTCATTTCTCATCCCACAGATAAGCTTTTTTGGCTTCGTGTAAGAGCGTATTGCTTGATCTTGTATGTATGTATTATTTAAATCTGATAAAAAAATAAATAAATGGATAAATATTGTTATTATTATTATTATTATTATTATTATTGGTTATTATTGGTTATTATTTAGGCATTGGTGCCCAATCATATAAAAGATCAATTGAGCCACAGTCTTCCCGAGTATTTTCGTTATTGTAGTCTACTTCCAGTTCCTTTGCTGTACAAATATCGAGTTATATTGAAATATTATTTTTCAGAAGAATTTAAAATACATTCCAGTCATTCAGCTAATACTCGGTTTGCTTCGCTCTCCAATTTTGTTCTCCCTACATGGAACAACAAAAATGGAAAGAGAAGTCTTAGTTATATAATTCCATTATTCTTCAACACTTTGCCTAATGATTTAAGAAATTTTTCAAAATTTTCTGAAGTTAAACGAGAAATTAAAACTTTCATTCTTTCCAATATGGATGGTGCATGTACCGACCATTGTTGAATTATTCATATAGTTGATCCTAATAATTTTACCTTTGTATTTATTTGTTTTCTGATTATTCTGCTGTTCAAGTATTATTTTCGTTATTTTTCTTAATAATTATTCATCACCGACATATTATAGCTGTTATGATCCAGTGTATTATTATATTTTTGTTTTTTTATTTGATGTGTACTCAAGTCAAGTAACGTCCTCTCATATAATTTATTAATTAAATTCATATAATATGATTCACATAATTCATTAATTTGTACGAAGGAAGACATTTCTTTTCATTCAATTAAATCTGTTAGAACGCCACAGTTAAGCCCTTATGGGGCTTTGTGGAAATGCCACGTGAATGTCGTTTTTGTAATTTATGTGTAATTTTTGAAGCAATAAAAAAAAAAAAAAAAAAAAAAATTATTATTATTATTATTATTATTATTATTAAATTATTAACAATGAAACCATTCAGGAACGAATATTCAAAATCATAGCTTCAAAAAACAAAAACAATGCTCCATTGAATTTGGTCACTGTGAGGCAATTGCATCTGTTAATCTTCATCAGAAATAATTATTTTTCTAGTGAACACAAAAATAAAGCTGTTCACGGCCACATAACTCTAGATTTAAGGAAAAATCTGTACCACCAGTTTTCTCAATTCGTATGGGAAACAGGAAAAACAATATCTAGTACCGACCCTGTTTAACAAACTTCCACCTGATTTATTAAATTTACAAAAACTATCCGGTGTAAAAATTGAGATAGAAACATGGATTTGGCAAAGTTGTATCTTAGAGTAAATAACCATCTTGAAATTTTAAAAGTCAAATGCTAAAATCATAGAAATATGTTTTATGATAGGATTAGTATGTTTTCTTCATCATTAAAAGAGAAGTGAAGAAGTTTTTTAAACGTTTAAATTGTAATATTAAGCCAACTAGCTGCTATCCAGACATTTCTTGTGATGTATATTTTTGTATGACAACTTAATTAGTAGACCCACAGACAAGTCTGTTTTGACTTCGTGGGTCTACGATATTTGTAAACAACTTATATTTTGTGAGATACAAAATCTTCTCAAAAAAAAAAAAAAAATTATATTATTATTATATTCATTTATTTCATTCTCATTATACAAGTATATGGAAACATTTATCACACTACGGGTAAATAAATTACATACGTAGCATTCATAATTAATCATTTTGATACACTTAACACTTTCCGAACTATTCTAGATGTCTCTAATAAAACTGAACGTTGAATTTTGTGAATTGTACTGAAAGGTATGTTCATTTTCTTCATGTATTCCGCCTGTTCCTTATATACCAGCCCATTGACCGTCACCACGACGGGGAAGATGAGAACTTGTTTTAATTTCCACATTGTTGCGATATCAGTGGCCAGTTACTGATACTTGGTTTTCTTGGTTACAAAAGCTTGATTGATGTCATGATCGTTTGGGTGTGTCATATCTATGAGATGAGCAATTCTAGTGTCTTTGTGAACAATTATTAAATCAGGACGGTTATGAGGAATGATTAAATCAGTTATGACAGAAATATCGTAGAAATTTTAATTCGTTCGTTCTCAAGAACAGGCTCTTGTTAATAGTCATAATACCTAGACTGAGATGAAAGAAGACCGTGAGCTTGGGCAAGATGCTGATGTAAAATCTTACAAGATATATTGTGCCTGTGAAGATATTCAGTATTGGCAATACTCGAACAGCCCGAAGTAATATGTTGAATAGTCTCTGGCTTCGTATGACATAATCTGTATGAGTCATTATCAATGGTCAATTTCTGAATGTATTTTTGATGATTTTTGGTTTCGTCTTGTATAGCAATAATGAAACCTTCAGTTTCACTATACAAGCTTCCTTCTTGCAGCCACTTCATTGAAGATAACTTATCAGCCATATCTAGATTTTTCGTAAATCTTCCATGTAGCGTTTTCGCTCTCCATGTTGAAATAAAATCTTTCTCCTCTATTTGCTTAGGTACACATTCGGTGTTATACAAATCTAGAGGCGAAAGATTCAGGTCTAACTTGACGATGACATCATGAAGTGGGGATTCTTGTTGTTTCTTATGGAAATAATTTCTTAATGACATAATCTGTTTTCCATGTAACTGCTGAAGATTTATCAACCCTCTTCCGCCTTCTACTCTTGAACCGTACAGCCTTTCCATTGCCGACTTGTCTTTTGTAAAATCTGTTTTGCTGCTTCTTCCGGTACATCATCTGTTGCTCCTCAATACCTATCGCGTTTTCTTCTTCTCTGAGTAAGGACTTCTCCTTTACTTCTTGGCAGTATGTGCTCCCATTCATGATCTTACTAATCTCTTCCTTTTCACACACCATAGGTCTCTGCAGTTCATTCTGTTGAATTTTCTCAACCGCTTCTAATCGTTGTTTAATACCATTAAGTTCATTCCACACCCCTTCCACATTAATCATTTCAATCTTCTTTTTATGTATCTCTATTTTTAATTTAAGGCGGACTATCTCAGCTTCTGCTACAGCACACTCTTTACAACTTATTGGTGCATCACCCTCCACGTCAACGTCGATATATTCTTCTATATCTTCTTCATTTTCCGCCATTGCGCTTTTCAACTTTTTCAGTAGCACCATTCTTTTTCCAGCCACATCCGTAAAACCTCTTTTTTTCAAGTTCATTGACTATTTCATAAACTTTGAGTTCAGTTATCTTCTTCTTTTCAGAAGCCATTGCGGTATAATCTAACTCATAACTATCTCATTTACATTTCCTCATCCCGGTATTGATTTCTATGTATACACCTTGAATATCTTCTTGGCACTGGAATATTCAGTATATGCATGTACTGAGGCTTGATATAATTGTCTACAGAAGGCTCATCAATTAGTAAAATAAGAATCCGATGTGCAGTGACTGACTAATTGATTAATCTTCTGACAAACGAAACTTTTTACACAGAAATGAACATATATGAAAATCAAATTAAAAACTCACTTGGTGATGGATCATCGACGTTTTTCATATAATAATCGATGGAATTACAAAACGCACATGATGACATGAGTTTTAAATCCCAAAACACATTATTAATGCGATAAAAGATAATTTTCAAACTGACAGTCGTGAAGTCAGACTATCTCTGTCCACGGCCTAGTGAACTGTTCGCATGATCTGATTATTCGTAAAGAGAAGTAGAAATCCAATATGCTGTGATTCCCTGATTTTCGTTTTTCCCAAAATATAAACTATTTTAAATCCTTGATTAGAACTCACTACTAAAATTAAAAATATACATTTATATCTCAGTATCTTGAAAATCATATAAAGATCACTTACGTTCACGCATCAGAATACACAGGTACGTCGTTTTGTAGAAAATAGATTTTGAAATAGGACCAGTCTTCACAAGTTCAATTCAGTAGCGGCCATTTTTCAATTTTCCATATAATTTTATATATTCATAATTATATATATTTTTGATTCTATAATTTTATAGGTTGAGCATCGGAAGTATTGGAAATAAGAAAGATACAGAAAGACTGCGATGGTACGGTCACATGCGTAGAATGGAGCAAGAACGGATACCAAGAAGAGAATTGGAAAGAGTATTACACGGTAGAAAAAAAGCTGGTAGACCACGAGGAAGATGGAGAGATCAGATAAGTGAAAGTGTAAGAAGAAGATGAGGTATATGGGAAGATGTGGAAGAGGGAAGATTGTGGGAAGAACGGAAA
This sequence comes from Brachyptera risi, assembly GCA_964007535.1. NCBI lineage: Eukaryota > Metazoa > Arthropoda > Insecta > Plecoptera > Taeniopterygidae > Brachyptera > Brachyptera risi. The sequence goes on along the minus strand of OZ023330.1, from coordinate 42,483,617 downwards.
GCATGGCGAATATTAATAGAAACGGAAGAAGAAAGTGAAGAAGGGGATGAAGAGGAAGAGGATGAAGATGAAGATGCGGCAGAATTGGCCAACCGGCATTATTTAAGAGGTCCTAGATGATGATGTTTTGACACCCCCCGACTTGACTTGTTGGAACTGGGAGAAAGATATCTATTTATTATCATGTCAAAGTTCTCAAAAACCTCATAAGATTGGGCTGGGCAAGAAAATTTGAGAAATAAAATCTTTCCAAAAAAAAAAAAAATTATGTGAATGTGTGCACATGAAATGATACACATTAACACGATTTCGTTCGCAATTCAAACCAGCCGTTTTGAAGGAAAAGATTCAAAGAACTGTTTTTATTTATAAAAAATATAGAAATAATATCAGAATCACCGATATGTTTTCAAGATTCACTGCTTTCTAGATTTGATATTCGCCCAACAATGAAGTATTCTTCATATGCGTCAAGGTGTGTAGAATACCAGAGTCGATAAAGTAGCAAGGGTGGAACTACTTTAACAAGTATTATACCACATTCAGATATCTCGCTCATCTAACAACGCTCATGTTGCGTTTGCCTAGTATTATGATAAAATAGCTTGGTATAGCTACATCGTGTTTGAGGTATATACCAAGTTTCTACAGAACCACACTAGGTGGAGCAGCGATCTTCGGTTCTGAGAGAAGTATGGAATGGAAACGTGTTTTAGAGAAGTCACCGTAAAGTGGCGAACCAACGCAACCCTCAATGCATCTTGCGGTTTGTTCAGATCAGGAATCTCTAGTTCCCCCCCCCCTCCCCCCCACACCCTGCGCATCATCAACACGCATGGGGATGAAAACTTTCAGCAAACAGCGGTAAGCTTTGATAACAGTTTTCACAAGATTTTTTGGTGGCGATTGAATTCAAGGTGTTATCTCAGCCCAGTGCGTGTAAAATAAAACGTTTTATCAGAATTCATGAGAATTCGTTCATCACATATTGAATAATATTATGTGAAAATATGTAGTTTATGTTTTGATTCAATTTTGAAGGGTCTTGGAAAATTCTTTCGATGATTTGTGGTTCTTGCATAACCTCAAAAATGAATGACAACGTATTTTTATTTTTTTATGGAATACTTAAAATTTATCACCAGATTAAAAAAAAAAGATTTTTCTGAAAAGTAGCTCGACTTGATTTCAAGACGTAGTGAAATGGAATATTACACATTTATACATCTATGAATTAATATTGAAATTGTTGAGAATCTATACTTTTCGATATTATTTGAGAGAGAAAATCATTCATTTATGACGGCTGTTCATCTTCAGATGACTGACCATGAAGGTCCAGCTTACTATATATTTGGAATAATAATTACCGAAAGTGAAAAAGAGTTATACAATTATGGTAGTGAAATCAAAATCAATATCAATCTCATCAATATCAATCATCAACCATCAATCATCAACCTCTTCCGCGTGGCCCCTCATGGATGAAGAGAGTATTTTGGGGCTCAAGGGCTATATTCGTTGTTTTCAAATTGATCAAAGTCAAATTAATGGTTTTCAAATCCCTTTTCAAATCTGATAGTGGGGTCGAGAACCAAAACCTTCTTCCTGTCTCCCCGTATCGCAACTATATCCACTCTACGGTTCGATCCTGAGGCAGAGTAGCATCCTCCTCGTGAACCTCCCATTGATTCTTTCTAAAATGGTCTTTGGATTCTTACTAATCGAAAAATTCACTTTTCTTTACACAAATAGGCCCAAAGTCATATTTGTACGCATTTTGGCCGTTTCTAGATACAAACTGATCTCATTTTGATTTGTTTTACTTTTCTATTTTAAAATGCTGAAATGTCTGTTTCCAACGATATGAACAATGTCATAATGCTATGACATGATTGAAAACCAGGAGAACGCAATATGTGCGTTGTAAGATGAGCGAGATATCTGAATAAGGTTTCATAAGAGTCATTAGTAGTCCTACATTTGCCACATTGACTCAGGTATTCTACACACTTTGTCTTACATTTGCCACTTTATCTTCTTTGGTATTCTACACACCTTGACGAATATAGCTTGATTCACAATGCGATCTTATGATTAGTGACTAATACTAAATACTAAAATCAGGAAACTGAGCATTCACACAGACTTGAATTAAGAATCAATTTTGACGGAAATGACGTACTTTTTATGAGTCTGTCTTTAAGATGACGGATTTTGATTGAAATCTACATGTTAGAAGGCTGTAAACGAGCGGTTTATCGATAAAAGGAAAAGGTTTCTTTCCCCTTGACTTCCTGTCGTTTCGAATTCACGACTTCTGATTGGTCAGACTAATGATCAAAACTAATGTATAATACTAAAGTTGAAAGTTAGTTAACTTTCAAGGTCAGTCACTAATATTAATCACAATGTGAACGTCAACACTGATTCCGTATCTGCCAACTTTGGTTAATCATTGATCACTAATCATTAGTTCGCATTGTGAATCCAGCTTATGCAGAATAGTTCATTGCTGGGCAAAAATAGAATCTAGAAAGCAGTGAATCTAGGCAATCTGTCATTTATCATTTCCATATACCGGTAAAGTGGTGTGACTTTGAACTTCTGTTGGAGAAAGTTTCAAACTGCTACAAATGAGAAAGTTTTAATTTTATCGTATCTATTTTGATACGTATTTTGATTTTGATGTGTATCTATGAGATGTCGAAAAATGGATACGATAAAATCAAAACTTTTTCATTTGTAGCAGTTTGAAACTTTCTCCAACAAAAGGACAAAGTCACACCAGGACCCCTATTCCTAAGATAAATGAGATGTGAGGAAAATAAAAGTGAGTGAGAAAACGATTATCTCACTTGAAATGGCCGGTTGGTAATGGTAAATCGGCCATATCAGGTGAGATAATCGTTTTCTCACATCTCATTTATCTCAGGAATAGGGGTCCAGGGGGTCAAAGTCGTATTTGATGAATAAAAACAGTTATTTGAATTTTTCTCTTCAAAACGGCTGATTCGAATTGCTTACAAAATGGTGGTTATGTGTATCATTCATGTGCAACCATTCAGAGAAAAATTTATTTTTTTCGGAGAGATTTCATGTTTTCAAATTTTCTTACCCAGCCAAGTCTCATGAGGTTTTTCAGAAACTTTGACACCACATTTCTCACAATCTATTCAACCGATTAATTCCAAAAAGTACACAGTTCTAAGTTGTAAGAGTTTGCCAATACAAAAAAAAAGTTTCATGTTGATCAGTCGAACTATGCGACCTGTGCAGTGCTACAAAAAAAACACACACAGGCAAAGCTGTATAAGAGTGAGATGGAGTCTTCGCCACGCTCATCTGATAATAAAGATGCATTGAGGGTTGCGTTTGGCCGTTTGAGATGGTGACTTCACTTCCCATTCCTCCCATGTTGAAAATGTGTACCAATTCACCGGCCACATCTTCAGAACTAACGATTGTGCGTGGTGAAGCAGTGATGAAAGGAACCAACTTTGGTTACAAATACTCGCAAAATAACGTTTACTTCCGCTCATTTGTCTGAAACAGTCTCTCAAGGAGTTAAACGGAGATAGTGAGGTTAAATTTCCTATTATTCTAATTGTGAAGTGATTCATATATTAACGCAATTATATTGCTATAGTAACTTACATCTGGACGATTTATTCATGTGATAGAAATCGTGTGAGAAGTGCGCATGCCCCAAACAAATAAGTATTCATATTTAATTTAGGCCCAGTATTACCACGGCCAGTTAGTATTTACTGAGAGTTGGTGAAAACAAATGGCATGGTTAACCATGGTGATAACAAGTTTGAACTGTCAGATAAAGGCTAACTGGACTTGGTAATACCGGGCCTTATTGCATCATCATCTCAGTAAATATCCTTCTTATAAGCTTAGCGCATTTATTTATTTCCGCAGCATCTTGGATGTCAATATGCACTGCATATTAGGCTGTCCTTCCATGAACGTCCGGCGGTTTCGCTTTAGCCACCATATTGGAAAAACGACCAATCAGCGACGAGAGCGGCGCGGTATCCTAATGTTGAGCTGGGCCCAGCTTTGTCGCGTTCCGCCTAGCGAAACCGCCGGACGTTAATGAAAGGACAGCCTCAGACGCCAATAGTTTGGGTATATATAGAAGGCATGACATCTGGTTTCTACGAAACAACACTAGATAGAGCGGCGATCTTTGGTTCTGAGAAAAGTACTCAGGAAATGCAACCAGTTTCAAAGTTGAATGCAGACAAGTCACCATCTCCAAGGGGCAACCGCAACCCTCAATGCATTCGATAATAATTCCTAATAGCTTTGATTGAAGTTAAAAAACAACTATATCTAACTTTTTTCTCATCAAAACGGCCTATCCGATATATGTGGATAAACTCCCTAATAAGTTTGGTCAGAAAAGGTGCAACCGATTGCGCCTCAAAACTACACAGCACCTTATCGAATGACTACACTTGTGTATGCCAAGTTCCAACTGAGGGTGTACTCTCGTTCGACCTGTGTAGAGCGAACAAAAAACATATTCGTTTTTCCCAAGTTTTTCCGTGTTTTTCCGAGTAGGATCAAATTGAGTTTTCACTTCGCTAATCCAATTATTTCAAGTTATACTCAGAAGCCGAATGCTGAAGTGACTTTCAGTTTCCCTCGACCTCACCAACAGCCATAATACTTTGAGATAACACAACATTTCTTTCTTGCACTCAGTATTGTTCATTATTCATATTGGGTTTAACGACGCACTCTACTGATGACTACGATCCATTGGCGTCAGTGAATGATATATGAGATGATAGGATGATGAGATGAATGGTTATTTTATCAGGTGTTTCTGGATAGTGGGAAGGAGTCGGTGTGGCCTGTTGTTAAGGAACCATACTAGTATTGACCTGACCGACAGAGGGAAACCAAGAAAAATCCCTGTCAGGTTGGTCGACCATGACGGGAATCAACCCCCGGTTCCCTTTATGACGGTTCAGTGTATTAACCACTCGGCCACTCGTCTCAGTCTCAGTATTGTATTCCCTATTCAACTTGTGCGCCTATATCAATGAATGTGTGGTAATATTATGATGATTGTGTTCTGAAATATGTAGATGGATAACATTGTGTTTGAACGTATAAGAGTGAATAGATGAATCAATGAAATAATTAATAGATGCATGAATACACGAATGTATGAATACATTGATAATTGCAAAAAATGAATGAATAAACGAATAAATGAATGAATGAATCAAATAAATGAATGGTGATATTAATTAATTGAATGAATGAATGAATATATGGATGAATTGATTGATCGATGAGTGAATGAATGAATGAAAGAATGAATGAAAGAAGGAATGAATGAATAACTGTATGAATGATCGAATAAATGGATGAATAAATGAATCAATAAATTGATTGATAAATGAATGAATTGATGAATCATTAAATATGTGAATTATGAAATAACATGAAAATATGAATAAATGAATGATATATGAATGAATTGATGAAAAAATGAAAGAGTGATTTAAAAAATGAGTGTGTTATAAATGAATGACATTTTACCATTCGTCAATCGTCTTCTACCCTCTCATCTATCTTTTCATCCTCTTTTAGTTCCTAGCTTCCAGTCTAACTTTTGATATTCGCCTCTTCTTTGGAACAAATTCTATCGCCCATTAAATCGTTTCATCGCAGTTCTTCCCCCCACCACCCTCACCCCTCCTATCATTATCCCCCCCCCCCACCCACCAACCTTACGATCTCTATCTTCCCGCTTCTCCGCTGAGTTGCCAACCTTCTGTACCACTCGTCCCAACTTTCCCTCACACTTTCAGTTCTTCTCTTTGTTCTTATTGTTTCGCCTAGCTCGACTATTTCCAACCATATCTCGTAGGTGTCCACCCAATCTTCCTCTTCCCATCCACATGAGTAGATTTATATCGAAATAAATTCATAAAAACCAAACTTGGTTTTTCATTCTTCTTTATTAACTTTCGAACTGTTACAGTGATAATAATATCTTCACCCAGAGTTTTGGCAGGCGAGAATTGTTTCGCTAGTTTGTACATTGTCCACCACACAGCAGCAGCATCGATCTTATAGCAAAACAGCTTTACAGCGTTTGCAGCACGATGAAAACTTTCTTCTTGTTTTGCTGTTCTCCGATGTCTTCGTAACTCTTTAGAGACTAGAGAGAGAGAGAGAGAGAGAGAGAGAGAGAGAGAGAGAGAGAGAGAGAGAGAGAGCGAGAAAGCTATATACGTTGTGGAAAGAATGTGATATTGTGATAGTAATTCAGAAGGAAATATCACCTTTAAGAAGTTAAACTTTCTCACCATAAAGGTACTGTGATGTTGGGTGAGTTGGTTAGTTGAAATCGTAGAGTGAAAGAGTCTTGTAGACTTCAAGAGTTGATGTGAGGGATTGATAGGAACTATATATATCATGTGTAAGGCGTACCAAGGAAGCAGACAAATTAATGATTTGTATTTTACTTGAATCATCTGTGTGTTTTTTTATGGGGGGGGGGAGGGGTTATTGAATTTGATTAGTGTTCTGGAAGGTCATTTGAATTCGTATTCCGATAGTATCAGATTCATTTTAATTTTGTCTAGGTCGAAACTTGAAGCTTTTTAATGAACTCACGTCAATCTTTGTATATTCATTTATTCATATTGGTTTTAGCGATGCACTTGTACTGATGACTCAGATCTATTGGCGTCGGTGTCTATGTGTCGGTGGATATATATATATATATATATATATATATATATATATATATATATATATATATATATATATATATATATATATATATATGTATATATATATATATATGAGATGGTGGATCATAAGATACAAGTTTATTTTATTAGGTGTTTTTGGATAGTGGAAAGGAGTCGGTCGTGGTCTGCTGTTATCATCTCAGTATTGATCTGAACGGTAAAAGAAAACCACGAAAAACCACTGTCAGGATGGTCGATCATGGCTAGAATCGAACATCGGTCTCCTGGATGACGGTCGAGTGTGCTAGCCACTGGTTCAATCGTCTCAGACAAGCTCTGTACATAATAATAATAGTGATAATGCATTTTCATTACATATAAATTGTGATAATAATACTCATGTGTCTTATCACCTCTACAGTCAAAAATGGAAGTATACGTGTATTGAAATTATTCAAGCCATAAATATAAATAGTCAATAATGTTAACGTCCGGAAAATTTGAATACAATCGTGTCAAAATCATAAGTTTTTGTACATTCGTCGACTGAATCTGACCATCGTTTGTTACCTCCTATCTTTAAACAGTACCCGCACACCTGCACATCACGCCTGCAGTTAGACTTGGAAGCATTGAACAATTTGTCAGTATTATAAAATGAGTGTGAAATAATGAAACTTAAATGAATTCCACAGTGACTGTCACTCGAAATAATATCCCAGGCATAGCCAGATACTGGGCAAGAGAGTGGCCAACTTGCTGACTGTTTTCTATTAGCTACTGAAATATCTCTCGTATGGACACCATTTTGTGTCCAGAATTCTGATCAGATGTTTGAGAAGGTGTGCCAGACTGCATTACATCGGTTAGAAACAACTTCAGTTGAAAGTTATGGCATCTTAATCTTACTGACTGACTGGTAATTGTTAACGACACTTTTGGACAAAAAAATGGACAAAAAATGGCGTCCTGCGTGGGAGTTGGCCACTTTCTTTCCCAGGACCCTTACCTAATAAATTTCGTGCCAGGCATGGCTAGCTCCAAGAGGCTAGGACTTTGATTGGTCAATGTACACTAGGAGAGCTACCTGTCATGGCAACATGTCTGGTCTCTGTGTATTTCCATTGTTGTTAGCACAAAATCCTAGCCCTGCTTATGAGGTGGGCTTCCAAATGTGATAAATTATTCAGTCCAAGAGACCGTGAATTTGTTATTATATTACATTTTGTCATTGTTGGTAGCTTTTTTAGTGAACATTAACCAATCAAAGTCTAGACTGTTGGAGCTAGCTAGCACTAGCACGTTATTCCAAGTGGTTTATTAGGTGAGAGTACAGTAGGCCTATCTAGTCTCTCTAGACATAGCCAGCTCCAAGAGGAAAGTACTTTGATTGGTTTATATTCACTAGTAGAGCAAGTACTAGGGATGTCGGCGGGTAGCAATTTTTGGAATCGGGTACCCGTCATCATTACCCGGTTATTACGCGAGTAATCAATTTTTTTCAAATCCCAACTATGCTTATCTACTTTTCATTCTAATGTGTTTTATCGTCTCATTCACCATCTTTAGGTTACCATTATTAATGTTGCAACTATAAACAGTCTGCTCATATCATACCACTGACCCTCTCAGCACAACCTTATCTACCCAAACACATCGGTTGGATCAACTTGAGTGAATGTGGCATGTCCCTCTTTTTTGTGAACCAAGGGCCATGTGTTTGAGCGGTGTTTAAGCGGTATGCAGAAGTGTTAGAACTGTGGTTGCTACGAGTGCCAGGGTGTTGGAGGTGGGGGAGGAAGGGAGTGTTCATTTGTCTCTCATCATGAGGTCAGTTCATGATAACAGATGATATCTATGATCTCGAGAGGAGTAGAGGAGACCTAAATTCTTTCGTTTTTCCCCCCACACAAGTGCGCTTTATTTAAAAGTTATCTGTCAGTGAAAATGAAGAACAAAGGCTCGCGTTGTGAAAAGTGGCTGGTAACTGGGTAAGGAATTTTGGAGTCGGGTAGTGGTGTACCCGTACCCGTCCCGGGTAGCCGGGTACCCGCCGACACCCCTACTGAGTACCATAGCAACATGCCCAATATTTGTGTATTTCCATTGTTTTCAGAAAAAAATCCCAGCATTGCTCTTGAGGTGGGCCAATTTCACATTTGTGTGATTTAAGAGACCGTGTTTCTGTTATTATCTCGTATTGTCATGGTATCCAGCTCTCCTAGAGAACATTACCCAACCAAAGTGCTTAGTCTCTTGGAGCTAGTCAGGCCTATAAGAGGTTATTCCAAGTGGTAGTCGCGATAAGGGTCTTGAAGTCTTGTAATATTATCCATGATTATCACTGAAACACGGTCAGCTATATTGAAACCAGATAAGTCACCATCCAAGCGTGAAGTAATAACAACAATTCATCGGTGTAAATAATAAACAACAGCTGTCATTGTTTTGTATGACGCTATTGTGCAGCTAATTGATGGTTCTCGTCTGGCTAGCAGTGTCCATTGCATTGCACACAAGAGCGCGTCGAACACAATATAGAGCACATGTACAGCACACTTGTGTTCTACACACTCTTGTGTTGGTAGCCATGACAACACAATTGTTCGACAAGTAACTCTGGCCATACTCGCATCCACGAGAGATTGGCAATATATCAAATCTTTGAAAAACCAAGTTTCTCGACCGTTTCCTCGACAGACCAAATCCAAATGATTTATTCGCTATGAATATTATCACTGGGCAAACGCGTTATGTGTTTCCGGGTTGATGGATGAGCTGGAACAATACATCAACATACCTTTCGATCGATTATATATATATATATATTTTTATATATATATATATATATATATATATATATATATATATATATATATATATATATATATATATATATATATATATATATATATATATGTGTATATTTATATATATATATATATATATATATATATATATATATATATATATATATATATATATCCACTTTGTGATCCAAACAATTATGTCACTGCCCTCCCATTTCCTGATTGATTTCTAATATGTTAGTGAAGAAGGCTCTGTTTCAGACGTTTCCATTTGAATGGTGACGCCTGTTGCTCGGATTCAATTGGTATCTTTGAGTGATTTAAAAAAAATAGTTTATATCTATTTTTTACATCGAAACGGCTGATCTGATTCGACTGCAAGTTCGGAATAATGTGTATAATCATTATAATACAATTTCCTGAGAATTTGAATTCACCAGAAGGAAATATTTTTCACGATTTTTTTCCTCTGGGTTATTCTGATGATATTTTTAAAAACCTCGGAATAAGTTTTCTCAGGAGTGGTCTGACCGATTGCGCCTCAAAACTATACAATAAAGAATTAGATTAGGACACTTGTGTGTGCCAAGTTTCAATTGATTTTGAATTTTCGTTTGACCTGTAGAGAGTGAACAACAAGAAATAAACGAGTACTTTCTTTTCGGGTATGGTGAAATTGAGTCTTCGCTTCGCTCATCCAATAAGTTGAAAATTCTTACTTCGGTTCTCATCTTCATTGTGAAATTTCATGATTGTGTTTTTGTAATGTCATTTATGCAATTGTACTTGTCACCGGGTGAAAATCTCAATTAAATTTCATTTGTGTGACCTGTATGTAATGAACGCTACATATATATATATATATATATATATATATATATATATATATATATATATATATATATATATATATATATATATATATGGAGAGAGAGAGAGAGAGAGAGAGAGAGAGAGAGAGAGAGAAGAGAGAGAGAGAGAGAGAAATCCCATGTCTCCGAAATAACATTAATTCATCGCTCGTTCGAACATGTGGTTAGTCGGAGATTTGGGTTTTCGAACAAATGGGATTTCGATCAAATGGTATGTAGCCGAGAGATTGAGGTCAACGACCATTGTCAGCTTAGTAACCGGTATACTTACCCAGAGAAAATGTAACTAGGCAAACGCGTTATGTGTTTCCGCTTTGATGGATGAGATACTTATATCAACTTATATCTCTGGATTGGTTATTTATTTATATATATATATATATATATATATATATATATATATATATATATATATATATATATATATATATATATATATATATATATATATATATATATATATATATATATATATATATATATATATATATATATATATATATATATATATATATATATATATATATATATATATATATATATATATATATATATATATATATATATACACACCTTAAGATACACACAATTAGGTTAGGTCGCTGCCATCTCATTCCATAATCGATTCCTATGATAATGAAGAAGGCTTTGTTTCAATCGCTCATAGTTGATTAGTGACGTCTGTTACTTGTATTTAATAGGTATTTGCTAGCTTTGAGTGATTTACAAAAATTATATTATATATTTTTTCACATCAAAACGGCTGATCCGATTGGACTGAAAGTTCGGAATAAGGTGTGTAATTAAAATATGGAAATTCCATGAGATTTGAATTACCTCGAAGAAAATAGTTTTGACAAATTTTTTCCTCCGGGTTATTCTTATGGGTTTTTTGAAAATTTCGGAATGATGTTTCTCAGAAGTGGTTGAACCGATTGCGCCCAAGATTTTTACAGTATCGAGTTGGATAAGGACACTTCTGTATGCCAAGTTTTGACTGATTTTGATTTTTTTTTGACCTGTGGAAAGCAAAAAAATAAAATAAAAGGAACTTTTTTTCGGGTATATGGTGAAATTGGGTCTTCGCTTCACTCATTCAATAACTAGGAGTTGCCGCGGTAATGGATGAGCTGAAACATATCAACTTATCTATGGATTGGTTATTATATATATACACCTTGAGATCCAAACCATTACTTCACTGTCATCTTATTTTTCCTTAACCAGGAAAACGTGGGATGCGCGTTGTGAGATGAGCTTAGAAGTATGGCAATCTAGAATGAAAAATAACTTGTCAGCTCAATTTACATCTACAAACCTTGACTTACTTCAAACATTCAAAAACCTCACCTGCAACTTGTTGATATTTATAGTAACCTGCAACCTGTCGCATAAACACTTCGCAGAACCAATTGATCCAAATATTCAATAAAATGTACACGTTTATCGCGTTTTCTTCATTACTTCTCATTCGATTGATGTAAAAATCTCTGAAAAGGTGTATAATAGTATTTTTCATATTCTGCGAGAATTTGAGAGCTTTTGAAAAATTCTTGTTTTTCAAGTATTTTTCCTCCGGGTTATTCTTATGAGGATTTTCCAAATTTTCCGATCATTTTTTGGAAAAACCTTCCGACCGATTCCTCTGAATAACAATCCCAACCTATTGTGGTATGACACCAACGTTCAGAAAAAGTTTCAAGTTGATTGATTCATTTTTCTGACCTGTATGCCGCGTACATAATTACAAAAAAAAACATAAAAACGAAGCCCATTTTTTTTCAGGGTGTGAAATGGAAAGCTTCGCTACGCTCATCTAATAATTTCTTCAATAACGGAGAAGGCTTCGTTCCAATTGGATGAGCGAAGCGAATACTCAATTTCACCATACCCGAAAAAAAAGTACTTTTTCTTTGTTTTTTTTTGTTCGCGCTCTACAGGTCAGACGAAAATTCAAAGTTAGTTGAAACTTGGCACACACAAGTATCATTTTCTAAGTCGATACTGTATAGTTTTTAGGTGCGATCGGTTAAACTACTTCTGAGTAAACTCATTTCAAAGTTTTCAAAAATCTCATAAGAATAACCCAGAGAAACAAATTCAGGAAAAATATTTCATCCGAGAAAAATCAAATTCTCATGGAATTTCAATCTGATGATGATACACAATACTTCTGACTTCCACTGAAATCGGATCAGCCGTTTTGAGGTGAAAAAATATTTAATGTTATTTTTATGAATCATCCGAAACTATTAAGATACCTATTGAATCCAAGCTACAGGTGACACCACTTAATTGTAAACGATTAGAACAAAGCCTTCTTCATTATCATAAAAATTGATAATGAAAAATAAGATGGCAGTGATGTAGTGGTTTGGATCTCAAGGTGTATATATATATATAAATAATGACCAATCCAAAGATAAGTTGATATGTTCCAGCTCATTCATCAACGCGGCAACACATAACGCGTTTGCCTAGTCGTATACAAGTAAGTGGTGATACCTGTGGCTTGGATTCAATTGGTATCTTAATAGCTTTGAGTGATTTACAAAATGTACGTTATATATTTTTTACATCAAAACGGCTGATTCGATTCAACTGAAAGTTCAGAATAATGTGTATCATCATGTTAAAATTCCATGAGAATTTGAATTCTCTCGGATGACATGTTTTTCACGAATCATTTCCTCTGGGTTATTCTTATGGGATTTTTGAAAACTCTGAAATGGGTTTTCTCAGCAGTGATTCAACCGTTTGCGCTTCAAAACTATAATAGTTTCATTTACTTTTCGATCATTACATGATATAATGGAAAGTCATAAAAAAAGTTATATAACAAAAATTCAAAATATTCAATATAAAAATCTCAATATGAACACACTTTAACAAAACTCATCTAACCTATAAAAGCATTTTTCAATCAGATAACTGCGTAGTTTTTTTCAATACTATTTTAGAATCAAGTTTGCTGGCATCTTTTAGCACAATAGGTATAAACAATTAAAAAATCTACACCCAGCATAAACTGGACTTTTCTTGAAGAGCTCCAGCTTGTGAGCCTCCAAGACGAATGCGGATTTGTTTCTTGTGTTGAAATCATGCAGTTTGTCATGCGTTATACTGTCCCGGCTGTTCTCCAGTACGAAAATTATAGTACTGAAAATGTATAAGCTAACAACTGTCAATATTCCAAATTGCCGAAACAGTGTTCTGCAAGAGTCTCTATACCAAACGTCAGCACACGGGTCTTTGCTTGCACGTGCCATAATACGCAAGGCACGTTTTTGGAGCCTCAGAAGCCTTGGTGCTTGCGAGGAGCTGCCTCATAATATTATGCCGTATCGTAGCCTAGATTCTATATGAGCGTAGTAGACCAGTCTTACTGTGTCGATGCTGGATATATACATCAGTTTATTGAGCAGAAAACATCCTGATGCCACCTGAGAACTCACATACTTCACATGGCTTACCCAGTTCAATACGTCATCCACAATTATTCCTAGAAACTTTGTTTGCGCCTCGACTATCAAGCTCTTCCCATCCATTCTTACTAGAGCATTTTGGTCACATTTTGACTGCATCGTTCTGAATTGCATTAGCACGGTTTTTTCCCTGTTTAGAAAAAGTTTATTGTTGACGCACCATTCATTCATTTCCACAACCGCCTCAGAAGCCATCTTTTGTATTCCACCATTATTCGAGCTGTTCAGCTGACTCGTGTCATCGGCGAAGAGTGTGATTTTTCCTATCATGTTTACTCCTGGTGAATCATTCGTGAAGAGAATGAACAGTAGCCCCTACTGTTCATTCTTTTCACGAATGATCCAGTGTTGACCCTTGCGGGACGCGAGAATTTTTTCTGCGAAGACTTTAGCAACTTGGTCGTTTTCACCGTGCTGTGTGTCGCCGTCATCAGTGTGTGATGCGTGACGTCATCATACTTGCTTTCGCACGCCGCGCCACTATTCTGCGCATCGCTATGCACTGCCGTGCGGATTGGAGCACTGAAGGTCACTAGCTGGGTGTCAAAACACAATGAGAATGTCTGAACTGTCAAACTCGCCATCTAAAATTATGGTAAGGTCTATACGCAGATAGACCTAGTAGTGTACATTTGGCACCAATGCACGTGTTTGCTGTTCCGACCCGCTGCAGAAAGCTGCTTCGACCCGATACCGAGTTATTTGTGTTGTAGTACTTTAACCTAACAATTTACGCGCCTAAAATTACATGCATCTTTATAAGTCTATTATTTCATTTGATTTGTACCTCTCAAATTATAAGGTGACGCTCTGACAGTTTGATTTTTGCTATGATTATGTGTCGTGCTAATGTTTTGTGGTTTTAATTGAGCAAACTTTCTCAATTTATCTGTTGCTATCGACCAGCTGTGTGGAATTAGCTGTGCCTATTTCCTAGTTCTTTAAATCTTTTCATAATAATTAGGCCTATCCATTTGATATCAATTCATTATCTTTCTTCAATTCTTTATTATTAATGTTATTAATACTATAGTTATATTTGGCCTTAGAATAATTGACGAAACCAATATTTTTACTATGTAATAATCGACGGTGAATAAAGAGACAATACAATACAATACAATACAATTCTATATCCATCTTCTCCATTGAAATTATGAGGGAGTTTGATTATCTCTATTGATTCATAATACGTCGCTCTTGGCCATCGTTTGTTCGATTTTACTAAAATTGTTGTATCGTCGTATAATATTTGATGTGCTTCATTTTTGTCACTGCTGAGAGCGTGTTTAGCCGCTCCCGATAATAAGATGTTCCTCCTTCTTTCTTGGTATTGATGTTGTGTAATCGTCTCTTTTATGGATTTCTTGGTTTGCCCGATGTAGACCAAACCACAGGAACAAGGGATGTTATATACGCCACAATTTTCAAGATGGATAGTGTCCTTAACTGTTCTCACCAGTGACTGTACTTTTTTATGAGGGCAAAATACGTGTTCTTTCAGAAGTTGACCTATTTTATCTGTTATGCCTCTTATATAAGGTAAATATGCCGTGGAAACAAATTTCTTATCAGAACGTTGCTTCAAATTACATTTTCTGTTGATGGCTCTATTTATTTCACTATTGTTATAACCATTTTTAAGGGAAATTGTTTCAAGATGATCCAGTTCTTCTTGTATAATATTTTCATCCAACAAACTTTTAGCTCTCGATATTAAATAATTCAGAACTGATGTGTTTTGTGAGGGGTGATGGTGAGATTGTGTGTGTAGATACCGATCTGTGTGAGTTTTGTATATGTATGTATGTAATTTTTATCGTCTTAAGTATTAATCTTTTACTTGTTTACAATATATTTATTTTATAGTATCCAATTGCTGCTCACTCTTTTCCATTTCATTTCTTCTCAGCTCCTTCCATTAGTTTCTTGGAATCATTCATAGATTTAGGCCACTCCTGATTTAGTTCATCTCCCAGTTTGTTCCATTCTGGGATGGCGGCCCCGAGAAAAGAGTTTACCCACGTTCGTACTGTAATTTTTTAATGCCAATTTGAATGTATGTCCAACTCTTTCTAAAAATGAAGACGACTTGACTAAGTTCCTCATTTCCCCCCACGCTTCCAATACACATTTGGTTACAGTTGGTTTCCTATACACAGAATGGGCCATACTTCCAACATCTCTCCTCTTGAGTAAAACATCCAGGAATTGAAGTTGGTCGTTCACTTCTAATTCCATGGTGGATGATATTTTGAATGATGATATTTTGAATAAAACACTCTATTTCTCCTCATACTTTCTGGAGAGAGAACAGTGACGCAAAGAATACACTCGGTCTCTTCCGTACCAATAATACATTTTGTAAAACCAATTTCGATGAAGCTTTCGTCAAATTTTCGTACTTTTATATCCACTGGTCTTATCAACGTGCTTGCTGTATTTGATTCGACACCTATACTCTTTGTCTGAAGGTTGGGTCTGGCTGATGGCCAGTTTTCGAATATCTTTTGAAGTAAAGCGTTCCAGTCTATGACTCCTTGAGCTAACATTGAATTCAGACCCTTCCTTGTTTGTGTAGTTCTCTCTATCTGGTGACTATGATATAGACTAATCATTAATATTTTTCATCCCATTCATTCATTGGCATCTTCCTGTTGATGGATTGAAGCTTAGCATTATCAATTTATCATTGTTTCATTTTACTGTAGTTTCATCAATTTATTGTCAATACATATAATTATAATACTGAACAAACATAATGACGACTCAAAATAGTCGTAGCTTTACCAGTTGGCTATAATTGGATCTATATCATTCGTGGTCATTTATGATATAACCTGTTCGGATATTTCAATTTCACCATTGGCCTATAGTTCTAACAGCTTCGTAGATTGGATGTTATGATTTGTGATGTTAAGGGGGCAGAGAATGCGAGTAATGAATTATTTGTTACAAACGAAGAATGGTGTATTGACCAAACCTCGCCCTTATGTTGTATTATATTCAAACAAATAAAGACACGTCCATTCTTTCTAACGGTTTATTTTCATAAAAACGTAACATCCCCAAACTTTGAACCTTGAAGAACTTGGCTCATTTTGAATTGCATAACCGTTATCACTATGTATTAAACGTGTTGCTAAGGTAATGTCTTTCATCATCTATTACCCCTAATTCATTTTTATCATTATTTTATATTGTAGTGCTTGTAGTTATTGTAGTGCTCCCCAATGGATCTTTGCCACTAGCCCAGTTTGAGACTGCCAAAGCCAAAACGAGTAACTGGTAAGAGACAATACTATTTATACTATG
Source organism: Brachyptera risi (assembly GCA_964007535.1). Lineage (NCBI taxonomy): Eukaryota > Metazoa > Arthropoda > Insecta > Plecoptera > Taeniopterygidae > Brachyptera > Brachyptera risi. The sequence goes on along the minus strand of OZ023330.1, from coordinate 42,466,401 downwards.
AAAGCTATACATAGGCCCTACTGTAGATCAGCAATTAAGTTACTGTATAAAGTGTTAAAATCAAGCTTTACCACACAGTAACGTCACATATTTTCCTTAGAATGTCTAGACCGATAGAGATATATCTATTCAAATATATATAATAATAATAATAATAATAATAAGAGAGAGAGAGAGAAAATATTAATACAAAATAATTTACAAGAACAAATGCATATGCCTACAAGAAATATATTGGTTAGACTTGTATCATTATAAGAAAAATCCCAAGCTCAGCATTGGTTCTGTTTGGTAAATATATTGGTTATATATTGTTATGGTAGGCCTATAAGAATATATGAAGAAGTGAATACGCCAAGCCGTGACGATGTTCTTAAACCTGCAATCATAGAACATTTCATGAAATATTGAAATTATCATTTAATATTCAACAAAGCGTGATTGCATGCTTGTCTTTCAATCTTTAACAGTACCTGTTTGGAGGAATGTGCTGCACCTAATGCAATATTTTTATTCACGCAATGTTGCAGGTTGTGGGGGGCAGGGCGCTTTCTGCTTGGCAGTGAGCTTGGAACCTGCCGTGAGACAGCGAGGTCTACCACCTAGGTCCGTGAACCTGGCCCCCCCATATGCAGCACTAATTCTGAAACTCTGCAAATAATTAGTGCTAGGCCCTTAGAATTAGTGCTCCAAGTTCCAGTATTAGTGCTCGGTTAGTTGCAGAGAAAAGTCGAATTCAAAAATGGGGGGCCAAGTTCACGCTGCCCCCCCACCAGGTTCACGGACCTGTTTCGAACTCATTGCAATGTCTGCAACGGGTCGTGCTAGTGTTTCTACCGGGGACTGTTTTCACTGGGGCCACATTACAAGTCATCTTGATGGCGTCTCTCCACTCTGAGCACGAGAGACCCGACTTATTATTATGAATCTGTTTGTTTGCTTTTGTAACTTCTTTGAATAGTATGACTCCTTTGCCTTTATGAGGCGAACTACTCCATTTAATGAACTCCTTCTCTCGTAGGTGGTCGCGAAGTTTTTGTTCAGTAATTGATCCCATATCTGACTTTTCTTCTGCTGTTATTCCAAGTTCTGTTGTACAAACTTTCTTCTCAATGTCAAGATCTCTTGCGATGCTTACATGTGGATTGTTAGGCTTCTCTAAAATATTACAAATGTTGTAATGCTGGATGAAAGCTTCCCACGATGTATTTAATACCCCCAGTTCCTTATATTTTCTGCTCGAATACAACATGCTATTAGGTGCATCATGTGGTATTCGGAGAATTTCCTCCAAGGCACTTCTGATGAGTTTATCGGCATCAGATAAAAAAGATTTTGGCAGTTGATGGAGAGGAGCGTTTTGAAGAGGATAAATTATTGCTGGACCAATAAATTGATTGAACACATTGATCTTCTGATCGTAGCTGAGAAGATGAGAGGCTGTGAGGGTATCGAGGTTTTTCTTTAATTTATTCATCACAGCTGCTGGGTCGAAAACAAGATTTTGCGAGAAATTAACTCCCAAATATTTTATTTTTTCGTTCGCCGAAATAGATTTAATGCTAAATGTCGAATCAATCTTCAATGATGTGTCTACTAGCTTGCCATTTTTAATTACAATAGCTGTACATTTTTTGGGGTTAATAGAGAGTTCTATCTCTTGAAATCTAGCAAGAGCTATTCGTACGAGCGCGATAGCAGAATGTGTGTCTTTGCCAATAATCACGGTGTCATCCGCGAAGCCCAGAACACTTATATTTTCTACATCTGATGACATTCCGTAACCATATCGTAACCTGAGGTCATGTTCGGAGAGTTCATCTGAAATATGATCGGTGGCCAGATTGTTCAGAGTAGGAGATAGTGGGGAACCTTGTAAGACACCACGCTGTATATGAATGGGTTTTGTTCTATCCCCATTGATTTCAATTTGTGTGGTGTTATTGTGTTGTCATTTTGAAATCAACTGTCGTTATTTTGTTGGTGCCGAAATATTTTTTATGATCGCCTCTGGATGCGTATGGTATGGGGATGGGGGTATCGAATGCTTTGGACAAGTCGAGGAACACTAATGAGACATCTGATTTATTACGGGTGACTTCTTTAAAATTCCTCCAATAATGCTGGTGTTTATGAAAGTATCTGGTGTGTTGTTGAATCCTCTCTGGTTGCCATTAAATCTGACAAAACATTGGAGTCGACGATCAATAGTTTTTTCTATTATTCTTCGTATCAGAGATAAAATAGAAATCGGGCGAAAATTGGATGTGTTATTAATGTCACCGCTTTTAGAAATGATTACAGTTCTAGCCTTATGGAAAACGAGTGGAACAAAACCAGTGTCCAGCATTCTTGTAGCTATCATAGCAATTATTACAGCAATTCTCTCACTTTTCAAGACTCTCATAATCACACGGTCAGGACCGGCGGCTGTATCCACAGAGATTTTTCTGATAGTGAAAAATAAAATATCTTCACCAGATATAAGCGTCACAAAAGTTTTGTCCAACACATCCATTTCTTCCGAAGTTAATGTATTTGGATACTCTTTTCGTACGGCATCATTTGGTTGGGAAAATACGTCGACGAAGTGAGAGAATACCCTATCATATGAGATTTTGCAAGCCACAGAATCATTGTTCAGTACTCTCCTGACTGCTTTTCTTCTTTGGTTGTAATACTGATGCTGTGTTAGTTGATACAAATATTTATCTTTTCTTCTCTCTCTTTCTCTTTTCGAAGCGCGTTCCGAATTGGATTGACCTTTGTGATTCCTATCGTTGGACTCATATTTACCACTCTCTCTTGCTTCGTAGTATTTCTTTGCCGGATGCTTGGGACCAGGAAAGTTATCAATCGAGTGGCTATAGGAAAGATGAAAATTCTTAATCCACAACCACTGTTGAGAACTTATCGGACCATTGCTTGACATGTTTGGTATATTCATCATCTGTATTGCCAAACGTTCTAGGTGGTTCAAAAATACAGTTATCAAAATTGTCGATTGTCACTTGTGGTTCTGAAATTTTCTCAATTTTATCTGTATGTCTATAAGCAGAGGCTATCTTCAGCCGTTGTTGTTCCGGATGGGCTTTCGATATGTGGATATTCACGCTCAAATATTCTTTACCACAATAAAGGCATTTGTCTTCAGTCTTATTATCCTCAGTTGAGTCTAGGAAAGTATTTTGAACATTTTCAGATAATCTAGTTTCACATCCATTTGAAGTTGATTCAATTTTATCAGGACTCCTGCAAACATCAAAATGGTCAAGGAAAAGCACGTTCTCATCTGGTGGAAAGTTCTTTTGACAAGTAGGGCATACTACTGTATTCACAGATTGAGTGAGTTGACCTGTGTGCATAGTGAAATGTCATTCGAATTCTTATTGATCCAGTTCTAATATTCATGTGAATTCATGTGAGAATGTGATCAATTTCCCCCCTTTTTTGGTAGTTTATTCAATTTATCTTTTCACATGGATTGGTGTACCTCGATGGCCGTGGAATCGAAGTTCTCAAACACAGGAGTCAGCCAGTCGGATATCAAGAGGGCTCACACGAGTAAAATTATCACCTCTTCAGGCAGTGACTTCTGATTTTGTTCATTTCATAATAATCCTTGAAAACACAAAGAATTTTCAAATCTCGTTGAAAACTTACTTGATGAAGATACGGTGATGGAAATGATACCAAAACTCGTGGAAACTAATATTGACCACATTCGTGCACTATTCAGAGGTAAAAACTAGGAATATTCCGATCCAAAATAATTTTAATCCAGGAGCACACATATCCGCCTATTCCTATTATGGTTGCCACAACAACTGGTACTCTACACACCTTGACGAATATAAAGAATAGGTGATTCTTGGGCAAATATCGAATCTAGGAAGCAGTGAATCTTGGCTCATTTCCTTATATTTGATGTATAAAAACAGTTATTTGAATGATTGTTTTCTTCGAAACGGCTGGTTCGAATTGCTTACAAAATGATAATTATGTGTATCATTTATGTTTGAACACTCAGAAAAAAATTTTATTCTATTCCGAGAGGTTTCATGTTTTCGCATTTTCTTACCCAGCCTAATCTTATGAGGCTTTTAAAAACTTTGACATGATATTTCTCAAAATCTATCCAACCGATTCATTCCAAAAACTCTACAGTTCCAAGTTGGATAAGTTTGTGAGTGCGAAACCCCTGCGACCTGTGCAGTGCCCCCCCCCCCCAAAAAAAAAATACACACAGACAAAGCCCTATACGAGTGTGATGGAATCTTCGCTTATACGCTCATCTAATTATGATATGTATTATGTGTTCAAGTCTGTTTCATAACTAGGAAAACGCAAATTATGCGTTGTAAGATGAGCGAGATATCTAAATAAGGTTTAATAACAGTCCTACATTTGCTACTTTATCTTCTCTGGTATTCTACACACCTTGACGAGTATACAGAATTCTTGGGCAAATATCGAATCTAGGAAGCAGTGAATCTTGGCTCATTTCCGTATAGGCTTCTGTCACGTAACAAATGACAAACAATCGTTACCATAGCAATACAGCGAACTGGTGGACTACCAAACATTCTGATTGGTCAATTCCAACTGGTGGACATTGTTGTCTGTCTCTTTCAACAATGAGTGGCGTCACTTGACAGAAGCCTATAGTTGATTAGTAAAAACAGTTATTTGAATTTATTTCTCTGAAACGGCTAGTTCGAATTGCTCATAAAATGATGGTTATGTGTATCATTCATGTTTGAGCACTCGGAGAATTTTTTTTTTTTTTCGAAGAAGTTTCATTTTTTCAAATTTTCTCACCCAGCCTAATCTTATGGGGTTTTTAAAAACTTTGACATGATATTTCTCAAAATCAATTCAACCGATTCATTCCAAAAACTATACAGTTTTAAGTTGTGAAAGTTGACCCGTACAAAAAAAGTTTCATGTTGATCAGTCCACCCATGTGACCTACGCAGTGTTCACAAACAAACAAACAAACAAAAAAAAAAAAAAACAGACAAAGCACCATAAGAGTGGAATGGAATCTTCGCTACGCTCATCTAATAATTGTGTTTATACCACAGACAAGCCCAATTCGGCTTTGTGGGTCATAGTGTGGGATTCATGTGTGCTTTTATACTGGGCAAACGCGAAATTTGCGATGTAAGATGAGCGAGATATTCCGAATATGGTATAAAAGTCGTTGAAGTAGTTCTACCCTTGCTACTTTATCGACTTTGGTATTCTACACACCTTGATATCTGAATAGGGTACTTGAGTCGTTAAAGTAGTTCTACCCATTGCTATACTTTATCGACTCCGGTATTCTACACACCTTGACGCATATACAAATACTTCATTGTTGGGCAAATATTGAATCTAGAAAGCAGTGAATCTCGGCAACCCAAGTCTGTCATAATTTTTATGATATAGGCTTCTGTCACGTAACAAACGACAAACAATCGTTACCATAGCAATACAGCGAACTGGTAGACTACCAAACATTTCGATTGGTCAATTTCAACTGGTGGACATTGTTGTCTGTCTCTTGCAACAATGGGTGAAGTCACTTGGAAGACTCCTATATTTGATAAATAAATTCAGTCATTTTAATTTATTTCTTAAAAACGGCTGGTTAGAATTGGATACAAAATGATGATGATGTGTGAAATCTATGTATACACATTCAGAGCAAATTTCATCCCATTTGGAGAGATTTTATTTTTCAACATTTTCAGCCCAGCCAAATCTTATGGGGTTTTCAAAAACTTCGAGATGATATTTCTCAGAATTGGTTCAACCGATTCATTCCAAAAACTATAAAGTTCCAAGTTGGATAAGTTTGCGTGAACAAAAAAGTTTCATGTCGATTAGTCAAACCCTGCGACCTGTGGAGTGCAAAAACACACACACACACACACACACACACACACACACACACACACAGATACAAAGCCCTATAAGAGTAGAATGTAGACTTCGCTACGCTCATCTAATGATATGTCAATGAAGAGATGATAATAATAAAACAAACAAAAAATACAAAATTAAAATTACTGAAAAAATTAATTAATAAAATTAAAATATTAATTACAAATAGACTGTGTGTATAAGCATACAACAACATGACATCTAGGCCTAACTGCCTCCGGACGGGGTGCATGCCCTTACGACACTAACGAAAATCTCAACGGCACAAACCAGCACTAACGATGAGCTATCAGTATCGATTATAAAAACTTCAATTTATCATGAATGGGGTGCTGGTGTGCCGTTAGCACCCGCTTCGACCTTGATCGTTTTCCCGTTCACCCGAACGGCACTAACGATTCATTTAGCGGCACAAACCGGCACCAACGAAGCACAAACGATTGGTGAAAAAAAAATTGAACTTTTCACAAATGGGGAGCCAAGGGCATGCACTCCTCCGGACGGCCATTCGCCCACTTCGACAGTGCTGCCGCCTGGTAAGCTTTTAATCACGGATATGTCTACCTCCGTTATGCATCCCAATTGTTGAAAATTTCCCAACAAACGTAAAACTAAATATTTCCGATTCCCCAATGTAGCGGCAACACAATCGTTTTCTTCAAAACGTGAAAACCAATTCTCTTTGAGACATAATATCGAATACCTACCCCTGCTTTATTCCCATTAATCTTTTCCCAACTCAATCTCAATTGCATCGAATCTAGAACGCAGACCAAAACTTTCTGCCCTTACTCGTATATTATATTCTGGATTAGTTGATAAAACAACTACGTCGTACATCTTCATCTAACATTTGCTCATCTATGCCTGTGATAAATTCTTTGTCAGGGAAACAGTAAAAAGGCAAGAAGAAAATAATACAGCTGATAAATCTATCAAGTTGGTACGGATCGAGTGAATAGAAGAGAACTGGGATAAGAATACATTGGAATCACGGCAAAAACTTTTCATTATTTTCTTTCAAAAGTCTCAATTATGTCGTACATAATTCATTTCGGAACAAACTATGAACAGAAGAGAACAAATGGAAGAACAGAAACGAAACAACAATAAAGCGTTAAAAGTTACTTGTGAATTATTGGAACAGAGTTCTTTTTATCCCCACACGATAAAAACTGTATTATTCATCATCTCTGACAGGATTTGCGGACTGTGATGTCATATTTTACAACGTTCTTGAATTAATGAAACTTCATTTGTGCATCGAATTTTAACAAATTAGGTGGGATATATATCACATTACTCTATTGTTCTCCATTCCTAATTTCAATCTCAATATGAACCTTTGATATAAGAAGTTGATCTTCTCATTTATTTATACGTGGTCTACTCGAAAATGATGATATGTCAAATATTATATACCTATATATATATATATATATATATATATATATATATATATATATATATATATATATATATATATATATATATATATATATATATATATATATATATATATATAAATATATATATAAATATATATATATATATATATATATATATATATATATATATATATATATATATATATATATATATATATATATATATATATATATATATATATATATATGTTTGACTTTAAGCTTTCACAACTCATTATGTGCTATAAATTGAATATTTTTGGATGAAGTTGTGTAATAATGATAAAATAAAACAAACTCTTTTAATTTTATATTTGAAATGATTAGTTTTATTCTCGAAAGCTCAACGTTTCATGACCTTTATCGGTCAGCTCTTCAGGAACAATGACAAGAATTAAAAATATTAGAAAAACAACAATTACAAAACAATCAAGAAAAACATTCATATAAACACAAGTGGCTGTGGTTTACTGAACACGGCTCCTCAGATTGTATATTTTATTAAAACCAGAGTTCATGGATTGACCTTCCTTCTGATTCTCGGGTTCAGCTACCGGTTCATTTTGTTTCACTTCTTTCTTCTTAATCAATGCAATAGCTGTTGCCCAAGAATCAGAAAAGCTGTATCCGCAATCGAGACCGTTAATATTTAAAGGATGTTTGATAATTTCGAGACCCTCGCTGATTGCTCTCTTCCAACGATGGCTTTCGTGATTGATTATTTTGGCCTTGTCATATAAGATGTTATGGATTCTTCCACCTTCATCTACCAATGTTGCATGTGTGGCAACAGCTGATAGATTAGGTGAACTCCTTCTATGTTCTTTAAGGCGTTGTATCAGTGGTTTCTTTGTTTGACCTATATAACACAAACCACAGTCACAAGGTATCCTGTATACACCACAATTCTCCTGCGGAATAACGTCTTCAACGGGTGTAAAAAAGGAATTTAGTTTTCTTGTTGTTGTGAACATAGTTTTTATATTATGCTTCTTTAGCATTCTTCCAATCTTATCCGTTGTTCCATTGATGTAAGGAAGAAGTATAGTTGTGGGACTTTGCTCTTCTATCTCTTTTGGTCTCTTTGCGTTGATCTTAAACGCTTCATCAACTTCTTTTTTCGAGTAACCATTCTGAGAGAAAATTCTCCTCAGATAGTTCAATTCAGAAATTAAATGATCGTCATCAGAAAGAGCAGTAGAACGTTGAACTAGATTAGTCAAGACGGATTTCTTCTGAGATGGATGGTGATATGAACTGCCTTGTGGGTACCGGTTTGTATGCGTTTTCTTTCTGTATACTGAATGACCCCATGAACCATCGTCGTTTCGCTCGATCAACAAATCTAAGAATGGCAGTTTGTTGTTCTCTTCCAATTCCATTGTGAACTGGATCTTAGGGTGTATCGAATTCAGATGTGCGAGAAAATTGTGAATTTCACCTTCACCATCTCCGAAGAGAATGAAACAATCATCTACGTAACGGAACCAACATTTTGGCTTATATATTGATGTCTCTAGGGCCTTCTTTTCGACAATTTCCATGAACAGGTTCACTATTAAGGGCGATAATGGGCTACCCATAGCTAGACCATCTCTCTGTTAATACAGTTGCCCTTCATACGAAAAATAGCTAGCGTCTAGGCATCCTTTAATCAAGTTGCAGTACGTTTACACCGAAGTTCAGGATTCCGCGCATCTTCTCCAACGGCACAGGACTCCGTCGACTGATCGGGTTTTGCGACGCCTCCGAGAAAGCCTATGCAGCTGTGTTGTACGTCCTCATCGAAGCCTCGCCAACCTCTTCGTCTTCGGTCAGCATCTTGCGTGCCCGAAGTAAGATAGCCCCTGTCAAACCATTGACAATACCCAAGTAGGAACTCTCTGCCGCCGTGCTGCTCACTCGGCTGTTAAATGATGTCTCCAACTTTGAAATCGATTTGTCCATCTCTTCGGTGCATTTATTCACGGATTTCACTATTGTCTTAGCCTGGTTGGCCACCCCTCCGTACCGGCTTGAAACATTTGTCAACAACCGTGTATTGGAAATCACCGAAGATTCGTCTCCCGACTCCTGGGCCCATGTACCTTCGGCTGACAACCCAGCTGATTGTGCTTCTCGTGGTTTGACACCCGCGGAATTGATGAACCACCGCCTGTGGATGTCCGGCCCCGCTTTCTTGCACGACTCATCGGCGTCGTGGCCACGCTTGTCTCCTTCACTCGTATCGGACACTGCGCTGCCGGAGGTCAAACCTGCTACGGTCAGCCTCAACGCTCACGTCCCCGTCGACACTCTACTTGACAATCTCTGCAAGTTTTCAAGCCTACGCAAGGCCCAACGCGTTTATGGTCACGTAGTCCGTTTTGCTCGTATCTTACTGGCGACGCGTTCGCTAATAGCTGTTCCAACCGGCCCGCTGTCTCCTCCGGAACTGAATGATGCCCTCGACCTGTTCATTCGCGCAACTCAACGACGTTACTACCTCACCGAGCTGCGTCAACTAGAACACCATCAGCCAGTCTAATCCAGCCTTGCAGCTCTCAAGCCTTTTCTCGACCCCTCCGGGTTTCTCAGGGTAGGCGGCCGGCTACGTCACTCGTCTCTACCCGCTGACGCTCGTCACCCTCTCCTCCTCCCAAAGGAAGCGCATCTTTCAGCACTACGTTGTGAACACTATCACCCGCTTTCTCTACATTCTGGTCCCCGAACGGTCCAGTCCCTTATTCAACAACGGTACTGGATCGTGTCGCTCCGTGGGCTGTTACGTCAGCGTATTCATCGGTGTCTGACGTGTCACAAGTTTCGCAGCAAACCCATGCAGCCCCCGATGGGTGATCTACCTTCCTCACGTGTGCAGCTCTCTCGCGCCTTCGCCCACGTGGGCACGGACTTCGCCGGCCCTTCTCTCGTGAAGACTAGTACTCGTCGAAACGCGCCCCGCACTAAAGGATATTTTCGCCTTTTCATATGCATGGCCACCAAAGCTGTTCATCTGGAGATGGTGTCGGACTTGACCACCGCAGCTTTCCTTGCTTGCCTGGACCGTTTTTGCTCGCGACGAGGGCTTCCCGCGCATATTTATTCAGATTGTGGCCTTAACTTCGTAGGAGCCGCCAGGCATCTTCGCGAGATTTTCGCTTTTCTATCCGAGGACAAGACCTCCAATTCTGACGCCCTCTCGGCCCGCCAAATACACTGGCATTTTAACCCCCCTCATGCTCCGAATTCCGGTGGTTTATGGGAAGCCGGCGTCAAGTCTGCAAAGGTTATACTTCATCGCCTCATTTTCGACGACGCATATACTCAAGAAGAGTACTCTACACTCTTCTGTCGTATAGAAGCCGTATTGAACAGTCGGCCACTATGCGCCACTGCATCGGACCCCGAAGAGTCCTCCGATTACTTGACTCCCGGTCACTTCCTCATAGGCACGTCTCTGCTCGCACCTCATGAATCGCACTTTTCTGTTGACAAGTCGATCTTGACTCGTTGGGACCGCGTTCGTCATTTGCGCCAAACGTTCTGGACCCGCTGGTCTCAAGAGTATTTGAACTCCCAAATGCAACGTGGGAAGTGGTTGCGCGGCTCCCCCAATCTTCAGATAGGCGACGTCGTTTTCCTTTTTGAACACCAACGCTCCCCTCTTTCATGGCCTATCGGTCGGGTAACTCATGTACATCCCGGCCCGGACGAAGTAGTCCGTGTGGTGACCTTGCGTACTCCTACCGGAGTGTACAAGATACCAGTGAGCAAACTGGTCTCTCCCCGTCGATCGTTAATTTGGGTGCTTTTCCCGAATTTTTTTCGTATCATTTTTGTTTTCTTTATGTAAAATATTGTTTTCCATGGTAGGCGGTATGTTTGCGCCAATCCTATTATGACGATCAACTAGGTCTTTCCCCCTTGTGTTTTGTTTTCGCATCCCTTACCCTTGGTTGTAATACGCAATATGCCTCCAGTCATTATGTCGTCATCCGTGACCTTTAGATACCACAAACAGGCAAGTCATGTACCTGTCATTGCAGTTGATATCAGTTCAGTCACTTTTGGTCTCTCGTGTCGTACAGTTGGCTCATTTTAGCCTCGTAAGTCGTCAGTTTCAGACACCCGTTCGTCAGTGTCTTTTCTCGTGTATGCAAGTTGCATAGTGTATCTCCTCGTTATGCAGTGAAGTTTATTTAGTTGAATCAAGCCTTACTATTCCTTTTCATATCATTCACTCATCACCAATTCCCAAACCATTTCGTTAGTTCCAAATCCAACCTCCAATACGTACGTACATCTTTCTCCCACCCAACGTCTTCACAAAGTGCATTCTCTCAAGTATATCGTCGCGACGATTCAAGACGCTACAGGACAAATACCTCAGGAGAAACACAGGTATCGTGCACGTTCTTCGTGGAATTTTGTAGAAGATTCAATATTAGTAATAGTTGCATTTATTCAATAACTCTTCTAGCCTTAAAAGGATCCATTTCAATTTTCAGAAACCATTTATATAATTTGAATTGATTCAGTGTGTAGCCATTTTTCTCTTTTTTTTTATACTATGTGCATTTTCTTTTCTTACCATTCTTTTTCTCAATAATTAATTAATCAACTACAATTTTTTTTTCTCTCTAGAATTAGCTCAATATTGTTATTATTTTTTGTACCATCACTAATTTGTTATATTCGTTGTTATTATTTTTTATTCTGTGTCTGTAGGCAACCTTCATTACAAGGCAGAGTCTTTATTTTGTATTAATAAAGAATTTATATATAAACCCTCTCCCAATTACCCTACATACATTCCATTCACCAAATTCAATGGTCGATAGTCGTAAGTTTATCATCCCGCGCCACGAATAAATCCTGTTGGATTCATAACGGCGCAAACACATATATAAATATATATATATATATATATATATATATATATATATATATATATATATATATATATATATATATATATATTCATATATATATATATATATATATATATATATATATATATATATATATATATATATATATATATATATATATTTATATATATATATATATATATATATATATATATATATATATATATATATATATATATATATATATATATATATATATTCTCATATATATATGGATCCATTATTGTTTTAGGGTATAATCGCGTTGAATTGAGTACAAAGTATAGATGTTGGAAACTTTCTTTATTTTCTACTCGACGCGTTTCGACGGTCTTATCGCCGTCTTTTTCAAGAGATGTTCAAGGGATTTTTCGAGATAAGACCGTCGAAACGCGTCGAGTAGAAAATAAAAAAAGTATCTTACATCTATACTTTGTACTCAATTCAACACGATTATACCCTAGAACAATAATGAATTCATCAATTAAAATTCGTGAGAATTTCGAACAAGATATATATATATATATATATATATATATATATATATATATATATATATATATATATATACATATATATATATAATTCTATATATATATTCTATATATATATCTATATAATGCTATATAATTCTATATATATATATATATATATATATATACATATATATATATATATATATATATATATATATATATATATATATATATATATATATATATATATGTATATATATATACATATATATATATATATATATATATATATATATATATATATATATATATATATATATATATATATATATATATGTATATATATATATATATGTATATATAATAATAAATATATATATATATATATATATATATATATGTTACCGCCGATCTTAAAGATGGCGATGAAAGACCAGTGGACTGTTTATTGATGAGTTACGGCGAGGCTATAAGGAACGTAAATAATCGGGTGCCGACTTGGCAATAATAATCAGGCAAGCATAATCCAAACTCAGATCATGCCTCGCCCCAAAACGATACGTAATGAACTACGTCGACTTGACGTTGGTAATAACCAGATCAAAAGAAAAAACGTGAAGCGAAACAAAATGGATCAAAAACCTGAGTGGTGTCCTCACACCATTAGAATAAACAAGAAACAAAAGCTTGACAGAAAACTAAACACCCAACTTCGTAGATGCTAATGAACATAACAAGTGTACGGAATCAGAAACAAGAAAGGCTGGAAAGAAGGTTCTATAACGACCAAAGAAGAACGCAGAAAAGAGATGCAACAAGTGCGTACATACTAGAGACTTCACAGCACGTCCGAACTCTAAAAAGAGGAGAGATCAACTTGGAAATGCTCACACAACGAGAGCTGAAAGCAAACGGAGGGAATAAACCCACTCGAACGAGCGACGTCTCAGCACGTTTGAACTCGAACAAGAAGATAGAGCAACTAACGAGTGAGGCAAAGCTACCAAGCACGCAAAGCGAGAATGGCGAGCTGTGATTGGATGCAGCAAATTGGGTGAGAATGTAACGGCCAACCAGCTTTGAGACGAAAGGGGAAAGGGGGAACAGAAAAAATGCTTATAGTAGAAACAACATTCCATGATGTAATCGAATGGTTTCATAGTTCAAAGGCAGCTAGGGGAAAGGAGTATGTTAACCGGCGTTAACATACCGCCCACCAAAATAAACATTTTAAAGCTGAGGTAAACGTTACGGAATATTAGGAAAATGAAATAAGAACAGCAACCTGTTCGTACGAAGCCTTGTAACTTCATAGGCAAACGTGAGCAAAGAGATTTTCACCGAATAATTGGATTGCTTCCCAATTGGATCGGAAAACAGCACAGAAATCGCACATGATCCGAGCGATTCATTGGGGAGAAAACGCAACCATTTTGTCCTATGGTCGCTGACTTCAAAAAAAAAAAAAGAAAAAAAAGAGAGAACAACAAGAAAGTAAACAAGAAGAAATGAGCAAAGCACCAATGCGTGCTTTGTACAAAAAGGATTCACGAATGAATATTAACTTGTGGCAAGTAATGCACTGGTGTATGCGCTGTCGCAACAAACCGCGCAGAGAAACGATCCAGTGACGCTGCTGTATCAGCGCCTGTACCGTTCTCGGGCCGGAATGTAGCGATGTTCTGTGGAAGGCATCGCAAATTAGAGATGACAGGTGAGCTTCTTTGGGGAGTAGGATTGGGTACCGCGCCTCTTCAGGAAGAGAAGAGTGACGCAATCTTCCGCCCACCTTGAGTAAGCCCGAGGCTTCGAGAAACGGTTTCAGCGAAGCGATCCGGGATGAAACCTGTTCCTGTTTGGAAAGTTGGCTGATCTCGGTTGCATAAAAGTGGTTTTGAGTGACTCTTATGATCAGTTCAAGAGCGTCTTGCAGCTCCACAGGTTTTAAAGAACCCGTAGGAAGGAGAATCTTGGATCGTTCAGCCAATAAGAGACGGGCAAATCGAACTACATACCCAAAGACACGTTGTGCTTTGAGAAGTGTGAAAAACTTTCGACAATTCACCAGGAGAGGATCTACTTTGACCGTTGTGGCCAAAGTGACCATGGAAGGCTTGATGTCTGGCAGTTCAGACAATAAATCAGTAGAAGGCACAGAGATAGGCCACAGAACATGGGAACTCCTGAGAAAAGAAGGACCCGAGAGGTACAACGGGTAATCCATGAGCTGAGAAGGCAGTATTCCACGAGAAGCGCAGTCAGCCGGATTTTCTTCGGAATCCACGTGTGCCCAGTTGGTAGCAGTGGAGTTGTCGAGTATCTCCACTACCCGGTTGGCGACGAATGTCTTTAGTCGATGTGGAGGGGTGGCAAGCCACGCGAGCACAATAGTCGAATCAGTGTAGAGGGTTACTGACTCCACGACAAGAGTGCTGAGTGAGGGAAGAGTAACTTTTAGCACACGCGTTAGAAGCAAAGCAGCAGAGAGTTCAAGCTTAGGGATGGTCAAGGGTTTGACCAAGGATACTTTACTCCTTGCTCTCAACAAACTAATATGCGAAGTTGCATGATTCGTTGTGTGAATGTAAAGTATCGCAACGTAGGCCTTCTCGGAGGCATCACAGAAGCCTACAAGTCGATGTATGCCTTGTAAAGCAGGAAATGCGCGTGGAACTCGGAAGTTCGAGAGAAGACAGATCTCGGCTACCGCGTCCAACCACCTTTGAGCAAGAAGCGGTGGTAAAACGTCGTCCCACTGCACCCGCGATAACCAGAGCTGCTAAAGAAGAATCTTCATCCAGCATACGAGAGGGGTGAGGAATCCCAAAGGATCAAAAATGCGCGCAATGTACGACAAGACCGTGCGCTGCGTTACCACGCCTTCGAATGGTAAGGTGTGGAATGAGAAATCATCCGATCGGGGATCCCAGAACAGACCAAGGATCTTGATGCCCCGATCGTCATCCGAAAACACGACTGGAGTCTCTAGATGATCCTCCGGAAGTGCACTCAATGCTTCTGGGAGGTTACTGGCCCACTTTCGGAGTTCGAAACCTCCAATAGCTAGAAGTGCCTGTAATTCCGATTGAAGAATGCGAGCTTGAGCGACGTCTGCTGCGCCAGACACGATGTCATCCACGTAGATGTGAGATATCAAAGCACGCGAAGCATTAGGGAAAGGAGTCCCTTCGTCGTGCACGAGCTGCTTCAGCACTCGTTGAGCAAGAAAAGCTGACGGTACGAGCCCATACGTGACCGTGTTGAGGTCATATTCTTTCACTGGAGAGTCTGCATTGGGTCGCCAAAATATGTGCTGATATTTGCGGTCAGATGGTTGGACCAGAATCTGACGATACATCTGACGAATGTCAGCACAAATTGCGATGGGATGAGAATGAAATCAGGTTAAAACGCCCGGGAGTTCGCTCTGAAGATTGGAATCACTGAGTAACAGCTGATTCAATGAGGCGCCTCTCTCATCTGGAGAAGAGGCGTTAAATACCACTCTCAGCTTCGTGCTGGAGCTGGTAATCTTGTGCACACAATGATGCGGAATCACGTAGCTCGCAGAGGTGCTTGCAAGTTGCATGTGTTGCGATTGAATATAGTCTTGCATGAATGCTTGATACGCAGCATCATGCTCAGGATTGCGTTTCAGTCGCCGCTCCAGACTCAAATAATTCTGGAGGGCGGCCTCACGATTATATCCGAGAGGAGAGGATGTGTTCTTGAAAGGGAGTGCTACCGAATAGCGTCCGGAAGGATTCCGTGAGTGCGTAGAAAGAAAATGCTCCTCACCAAGTTTATCGTTCAACTTGAAGAGGACGTGAAACTTCTTTCGATTCCCAAAACAATCGAAGAGTACGATCCAATGGAGAACCAGTGCAAGCAAGCAGAGAGAGCGGAGGCTGGAACTCGGCATCCAAACACCGAATAGGACCAAAAACCACCCAGCCGAAGACCGTGTTTATGGCAGATGGACTGCCACTCATCACAATATCACCTGACTTTTCAAGAATATCAGGGTATAAATCGGCGCCGATCAAAAAGTCGATCTGATCGGGCACATGAAAGCGGTCGTCGACAAGAGCGAGACAGCGATAACGTTCAAACACCTCAAGCGGAACGGTGGTGGTTGGAAGTTGACTCGCTATCCCAGGCATAACGTAGGCTTGTACGCTGAGAGAGGTTGCAGGGGTGAACCGAGAAGAGATACTGCATTGAACAGTCCCGATTACCCGAGCACTAACGTGACCAATACCAGAGAGTTCGGAATGACAAGGATTGATTTTCAATCCTAGCTTCTGAAGGAACGAGTGAGTGAGAACAGAGATTTGTGAACCACAGTCGATAACCGCACGGATGGGTTGCAGTTGACCGTGAGAGTCGCGGATCAAGGCGCGAAAAGTGCGTAACAGAGCTGTGGGTAGCACTGGCTTGCTTGTCTTGACTTTTTTTTTTTTTTTTTTTATTGAAAGATTATTTATTATTAATTAAACATACACAATTCCACACTATGGCCCACAAAGCCGGATTGGGCTTGTCTGTGGTATAATCAGCGAATTTTGAACAGACGTGATACAAAACAATATACATGTGAATAATAATTATATGAACACAGTGTAACAGAGATGGGTTAAGATAAATATAATAAAGGGAAAATAATAGATGGCGATAATGCTGTGAATGTAGGCCTATAATGAATACGTGATTAGAAGTAATCTAGAAATAATAATAATAATAATAACATTTTTTATTAATTTTACAATCATGTGAGTAGACTACGTTCAAGTAACCATTTTTTAATGCCATTTTTAAGAGTAGAATATTGTTGCAGATCTCGTAAGTTTTGGGGTATTTCATTGAAATTGAAAGGAACAGCATAACACAGACTTCTTTTTCCGTACTTGTTATTAAATAGTGGTAATTTATAATCATTATCTAGTCTGAGTCTAGTATGAAATGGGTGGTCGTTGATGATTTTGAAATTATTATTGAAGTAGAATTTTAGTATGAATCGGTACATAAATAAAATATTTAAAGGAAGGAGGTTGCAACGATGAAATAGTTCGTTTCCTCCTAAATTTATGCCATTATTAGTGGGGGAGTTCGAAATGATTCTAAGCATTCGTCTTTGAAGGTTTATGATAAGCTGCAAATGATAAGGTGAAGCATTGCCCCAAGCTAATATTCCATACGATAATAAGGATTCGGCCAAGGCAACGTATACTGTTTTTAGCAAGGAAAAATTCAGACAATTTTTAAGAATATAAAGATTAAAGGCACAAGAACGTAATCTATTACAAATTGTTTCAATGTGAGGTTTCCAAGTGAAATGTTTGTCAATGGTCAAGCCTAAATAAACAACTCTGTCAACACTCTCAATTTTCTGTGTACAATTCATGCAGGTGGAGCCTAAACTAATATTATGGAGACAATCTAATGTATGATACCTAATCTCAATTTGTGCGCGACCGTCCTTATTATGCGGGGAACATATGTGAATTAGTTTGGTTTTACTTGAGTTTATGACTAAATCATGATCGTGAGTCCATTTTAATAAATTGTTGAAATCCTTTTGTAAATTTTGCTCGGCAGATTTGATATTTTTATGAGCTGATAATACAACGGTATCGTCAGCATACATATACGTTTGACAGTTAGATACCACATCGGGCATATTATTCACGTAAATGAGGTATAGCAATGGTCCTAAAATAGAACCTTGAGGAACCCCAGTTGTACAGTTCTTCAAAATGCTAAACTCCTCATTAATTTTGACTAAAATTTTCCTATTATCTAGATAACTAATGAACCAATTTAATACGTTGCCTCTAATACCGATATGTTCTAAAGAAGAGATTAATTTTTTATGATTAATGGTGTCGAAAGCTTTCGAAAAGTCTATAAACAACGCAATTATGTGCATGTTGAGATTCAAATTGGAATTGATAAAGTCCGAGAATAGCAGAAGCAGATCCGCTGTACTCTTACCAGCCTGAAACCCGAATTGAAGCTTATTTATAATTCCGAATTGTTTGAGATAACTAGTTAAATTATTGGCTACACAACGTTCCATGATTTTCTCAGTAATTGGCATCAGTGATATTGGTCTGTAATTTGAGTAGTTAAGATGATCTCCTTTTTTATAAATTGGACGCAATACTGAGATTTTCATGTCATCAGGGACCACACCATTAATAACTGATAGGTTTATAAGCTTGACCAGAATTGGACTTAATTCCGTTTTCAGTAGTTTCACATCTTTAGCACGTATACCATCATATCCTGGTTGTTTGTCAACATCCAGTTTATCAATAATACTCTCAATTGTCTCAACATTGACAGGTGTGAAGTACATTGATTGAATTACAGAGTCACTTTGATAATCTGTACAAGTTTTTATGATACACTGGTGTTTTAGGAGCTCAATTTCTCGAATGAAGGAGTCTACAAAATTGTTGGCAATTTCTCTGTTAGAATTAGTCTTACCAAGATATTTCGTTATGGTTTCATCAACTGACAGTTGTTTTTTCTTACCTATTATGTAGTTTATTGACTGCCAAGTATCTTTAATGTTATTTTTCGATTTATCAATTATAGATTTATAATAACAAGTTTTCGCTTTTGCTATTTGCCTATTCACAAAATTTCTGAGGTTTTTATAATCATTTCTGAAAGTTACTTTCAATGTATTGTTGCATTGTTTCCACTTTTTGAATGCAGCATCCCTATCCTTAATCATTTTACCCAAGTCTTCTGACATCCAGTTTTTCATCACCCTTGATTTCCCTACTTTATTGGAAATAGTGAACGAAGATTCATCATAAATTTCCTTGAATTTATAGCAAAACTGTTGGTGAATATTACAACAATCGGTCAGGTTTAACAAACTATTCCAATTGTACGATTTTAAATCTTGCACCAATTTTTTCTCGTTAAACACATTTTTTATTTTAAATTCAACTTCGTCCATAATTTTTACGTTTCCGTTCCAAAAAAATGCATCAGCTAAAACCATGTAGTGATCAGATATTTTTGTTGTGAATATAGCAGATGAAATGATCTCAAGCTCACTTCTTATATAAATATGATCTATGCATGAACCAGTGACTCTGCCACTTAAGCATTCTTCCCGTGTATTGCCAGTGATGCATCTATATAGACCTTTTGCAGCTAATAGACTTTCATAGTTTTGAACACTGTTACATGAATAGCTATGCAAATCAAGATTCATATCTCCGAGTAAAATCATATTTTTATATTCATTTTTATTGGTGATATATTTTTCCAATTCTATAACAAAATTTACTTTACTTCTATTAGGAGGTCTATATACAGCTATTATGTGGACGTAAGCATCGCTGTTAATTCTTAAATCGCCGCACAGCCTTCAAAGTGTACAGAATTCAAAGGCAATGCTTGTTTGAACGACCAGCTCTCCTTGACAAACAATAACAAACCCCCGCCCCGCCTGCATCTCCTTGTTTCGCTATACGCATTGTAGCCCTGTAGTTTATAATAATTATCTACCTCATTCACCGAAATCTCACTGAGTAATAATACATCAAAACAACCCATATGTTTCTCTAAAATGATACATAGTTCATCCCAGTGCTTTCGCAGAGATCTTATATTCAAATGCAGAAATAAAATACCTTTTCGCTTTTGAATCCAGTGGTCTAAATCGTCGATTACCACACTGATGTGCTCTTCATTAGTGTTATCGGTTCCCCAGTCGCACATGTGATTATTTAATCCAAGTTCAGTTATGACAGGTTCAATGTAAATGCAATGAATTGAATGTTAAGGACGTTTAGTTAATCTTCTCCAGGTCACTAAACGAGTTGATCTGAATAACTTGTCTCGAGTTCTCTTCCTTTTTCACTAGAATTTTCGAGTTTTTAAACCATACGAAAGCGTAGTTTAGTTCCCTCGCTTTTGTCTTGGCCTTCCACAGAAGTTCTTTGTAAAACGGGGAAAGATTCTCGTTAACGTAGATTCGTTCAGTATTACGAGTTCCAGATATTATATTGTTGGTGATTATCGCCCGTCGCTTTTCCAGGAACAGGTCCCGCTTCTTACGGCTAGTGAGTTGCACGATAATTCTTGCTGGGCGTGATGTTACTCTAGACGGAATACGATGCGCTGCTTCTATTTCGCTCGACAGTAGGCTGATATCCAGTTTCTTGGCTACCTCCAAAACTATATCTTCAACCCTCTCACCTTCGATCTGCTCCACGTTGATCAATTCAAAGTTGGTCTTGCGTCCGTATTGATCCAAGTGGTTGACATGATTGACTAGGTTTTCAATAACTGTCTCCCTCTCAGCTGCTTGTTTTTGTAAAGTAATGACAGTGTTCTTTAGGCCACGAAATTCGACAGCAAATTCGTCTTTAAATTTTTTCAACTCTTCTGTCAAACTGTTGAACCGCACTTCGAACTCTTTCTTTATCTCGTCCAGCAAATCAATATCCGCATCCACTTCACGATCTTTGTTTCTCGACTTCACCATTCTGTACACTGTGAATCACTCTAGGCCTGTACTAGAGCTGCTCGTCAACACGTCCGCTCGGTAGGTAGGCTACAGTAGGAATTTGGACAAGCAAGAGTTTGAGGATGAGGCGAGGTGGTCTCCGGAGGAGAAGAGACTTCGGTTGCTGTTGTGTCACGAGTCAAGGGGTTGATTCGTGCAGTATGTAACAATGAATGATATTTGTTACTTTGGCAAGTATCGCAAACACTCTTAGAGGTGCATTGCGGTCTGAGGTGAGCGCCCATGCAGTTGAAGCATCGTCGCAGACGACGTATTGTGTTGTATTTTTCATCAACGGTCTGTTGACGAAATACAGAACAAATGTATAATGTGTGATTCTCTTTACACACCGGACAAGAAGAGTGCTTTGTAGGATAGCATGTTGATTTGCTCTGTCCGCGTGATTTGGAGCTGACGGACGGAGGATTAGCAACCAACAACGAATTGATTCGCTTTGTGGAAGGCGGAATAGATTTTGAAAAGCTAGCTGCTTCTTTATCGAGACCACACAATTCCATCGTCCTGGACTTCTCTTCAATGAATTTGATCAACGACGCGTAGCTAGGAGTGCTGTGCGAAGATTGTTTCTGTTCGAAGGCCTTGCGCGTTGATGTGTCGAGATTTGTCAGTGCTAACGAGAAAAGCAGAAAATCTGACAAATCTTCGATATTCAGAGCTTTCAACGCTTCGATCGAAGTTTTATGAACTTTCAGAAATGATTGCAGCCCAGAATGTGAATTGGTTTTGAGAGGCGTACATTCTAAAACCTGTTGAACATACGTGGTGGCTAACAACCGAGGGTTATGATACCGACTGACAAGAGCATCCAGTGCCACTGAATAATTGGCTTTCGTAATCGGAAACCCGGAGACGACAGACAAGGCGTTGTCTTTGAGGGTGGTCCTCAAATAATGAAACTTCTGAATTTGATTCAGATCGTTGTTCTCGTCGACGAGAGATTTAAATAGAGAATAGTACTCCGTCCATCCAGTAATGTCACCAGAGAATGCCGGCAACGCGATTGTCAGCAATGAGATGGCTCGAAAACCATTTTGATTAGGCGACTGAGGTGGAGTGGCGTCGCCGCGGCAACGGCGTCGAGACACAGCTTACGAGTCGCATACAGCATTTCCTCAAAGCTTGCTTCAACAGCGTCGACCGGTAATGCATCGTCACTGTTGTCAAGTTGAGAATTTAATGCCACTATTTCGTTTTGAATGTCTTCAAAGTTGGCTTCCAAAACGTCAAGCTTGTCGAAACGAGATTTGTAAGACGAAGCATCGTCACTCTCAAGCATTTTGAAAGCATCATACGAGCGTTGTATTGCTGTGAATCTTCGCTCACGTTTGGCTTTGAACAATGATTGTTGTTTCTTCATCTTTGAAGCCATTGTTTTGGATGAATATTCACAAAGCAAAACCAAGAAGCCAGCACAAGTATCGAGGACTTGTGAAATGAATTACTCACGGAGAAAATACGGCCGAGATGCACAGAAAAAGAACAATGCAAAATAATTAAAGAACTGAATGTCTATAAAACAAGTTAAAACAATTGTTGATAATAACTCGCAAACACAAACAGAATAAAGTATTACGCCGTGGAAACTCAATTATGTGGAAGCCGCTTCAGTGCGAAGGACAAAAAAGTCACCCATGCGATGCCTGACCGCGGGTGCTGACACGAATGACCGTGAAATCCGGAGGTGGACTCCGCGTGGTGCAAAGAGAGAAACAAGGGAACGCAATTGGAATCCGGAGATGGACTCCGCGTGGTGAAAAGAATGAAATTCACAGATGGATTCCGACAAGAGAACAAGAATAGAATACGGGGGTGGAATCCGCCTCACCAATGACGAGAAATTGGAACCAAAAATAATCTTTGGCTCACAGGGACCAAAACGTTACCGCCGATCTTGAAGATGGCGATGAAAGACCAGTGGACTGTATATTGATGAATTACGGCGAGGCCATAAGGAACGTAAATAATCAGGTGCCGACTTGGCAATAATAATCAGGCGAGCATTATCCAAATATCAGATTATGCCTCACCCCAAAACGATACGTATTGAACTACGTCGACTTGACGTTGGTAATAACCAGATCAAAAGAAAAAACGAGAAGCGGAACTAAATAGAACAAAAACCTGAGTGGTGTCCCCACACACCATTAGAATAAACAAGAAACAAAAGCTTGACAGAAAACTAAACACCCAACTTCGTAGATGCTAATGAACATAACAAGAGTACGGAATTAGAAACAAGAAAGGCTGGAAAGAATGTTCTATAACGACCAGAGAAGAACGCAGAAAAGAGATGCAACAACTGCGCACATACAAGAGACTTCACAGCACGTCTGAACTCGAGAGAGGAGAGAGCAACTGACGAGCGAGGCAGAGCTACCAAGCACGCAAAGCGAGAATGGCGAGCAGTGATTGGATGCAGCAAATCGCGTGAGAATGTGACAGCCAACCAGCTTTGAGACGAGAAAGGGGGAACAGAAAAAATGCTTATAGAAGAAACAACATTCCATGACGTAATCAAATGGGTTCATAGTTCAAAGGCAGCTAGGAGAAACGAGTTAGCTGGTATCAAAAAGACGGCGGTAACAATATATATGTATATATATATATATATATATATATATATATATATAAATATATATATATATATATATATATATATATAACTTGACTTAAACTCTCACGATTCATATTTGAATAAATCGAGTGAAACTGGACTGTTTTTTCAATCGTGATATTATTCATTTAAACTGACCAACGTTTCAACGAGATTGGTCTCGTCCTCATCAGGGTCCAAACTATACGAATTAATCATATATATATTATCAAATTATATAATTAATTAGTATATATATTTATCGAATATAGTAATTGGTATAGTTTGGACCCTGATAAGGACGAGACCAATCTTGGTGAAACGTTGGTCAGTTTGAATAAATATTATCACGATTGAAAAAACAGCCCAGTTTCACTCAATTCATGCATATATGAATATATATATATATATATATATATATATATATATATATATATATATATATATATATATATATATATATATATATATATATATATATATATATATATATATATATATATATATACATATATATATAAATATATATATATATATATATATATATATATATATATATATATATATATATTTAAATATATATATATATATGTATATATATAAATATGTATATATATATATATATATATATATATATATATATATATATATATATATATATATATTTATATATATATATATATATATATATATATATATATATAAATATATATATATATATATATATATATATATATATATATATATATATATATATTCATATATATATATATATATATATATATATATATATATTTATATATATATATATATATATATATATATATATATGAATATATATATATATATATATATATATATATATATATATATATATATATATATTTATATATATTCATATATATATATATATATATATATATATATATATATATATATATTTATATATATATATATATATATATATATATATATATATATATATATTTATAAATATATATATGTGATGTCTGAAGTTTTGTAGGCCAATTGTAGATGGTAATGCTGACTTTGCGGAGATTTGCCCCCCTTGGATGAGTGTGGGTGGTTCTGAAAAGAACCCTGTAACTCGACGTTCCAGCGAAAAACTATTCGACATCTTCTGGAGTCGTTCTTGTCTTCTTGAGGTACTCGAATCGAATGGCATACGCTCGTCATCAACTTTGGCTGAGGCATTTAATGCACTCTCAGCTTCAGATTATCAGTTCCGGAATTCTGCCCACTACTGATTCTTAGTCTTCCGGATTTTTGTCTTAAGATTGACTTTTGATAGTTTCCTTTACTTTTTCCGGCCACACTGCTGGGTCTCGAATTTTATTGGTGGTTTTATCCCTAATGGATCTTTTTTTTTTGTCCCTAATGGATCTCTCGGGTGCCCTTCATGAATCATTTGGATGTCTCTAATGGATCTTTTCATTCATCCGTTTTTTTTTAAATCTTTTCGGTGTCCTTAATGGATCTTTCATGAATTAGGGTTTCACCTCCTAGTGTGCACTGAATACCCGTGGGTTAGACAGACTCTCAATTTATTCTGTCAGGCATTTGTTTCTGGTATTTTTGTAGACTACGACAACCAGTGCTTGATCTAGGTCAGTCAGAGCACGACACATCGAAAGGAACAGCCGAGACTGTTCCGACTCTATTGCCTGTACTCTTAACTAGCTTTCGAGGAAGTCCGGTCGTTGGGATGTCTACACTAGTTCGCGTCTACCCTCGCAAGGATAGATTTAGGCCTTTCACAGCCGTAGAATGTGGGCTCGGCTTCGTCATATTCACCAAGTGTTGCTATTAATTCATTAGGTACTTCATAAAGTGAGTCGAAGAATCTTCTAGCACTATTGGTTATATTTTCTCTGACTGTGAGGAGATTCAAGTCCTTGCGAGGGTCAGCGTTTCGGACGAACCAAGGCGCGCTGGTTATCATCCCCACTGCCTTGTTCTGGATGATCTCAAGGCGTTCTGTCCTTGCTGCTGCAGCCCAGACCGGTGCTGCATACGTCATTGCCGGAATTAAAATGGATTTTACAATCGTCACTCCATTTGCTACTTTCAGTGCGCTATTCCTGTTTAGAAGAGGATATAGCATGACCAATCGCCGTCTGGCTTTTTTCTCAATTTCTGTGACGTGTGGTTGAAATGATATTTTTTGGTCCATTATCACTCCAAGGTACTTTTTTTTCTTTTTCCCATGGTACATTCTCCTCAAAGAGCTCTAGTGGGAGCGTAGTTGCATGTCGTTGTCTCGTTTTTTTCCCTTGAGAACAACACTGCTACGCTTTTCCCGACGTTTATCTTGACTCTCCAGTCCTCATACCATTGTTCGAGTGCGTCAAGAGCAGTCTGAATGTTTTGACTAGCAATTGTACCGTGCAATGACTGCGCAATTATTGCTGTGTCATCTGCATAGAGCGCCAAGCTTGTTGACGGGCTATCCGGCATGTCGTTGATGAACAGATTGAATAGCGTTGGGCCCAGGCATGACCCCTGTGGTACTCCAGCTTCAATCTGCCGGGTCGTTGATATTGCATTATTCAGATGAACTTCAAAGCTACGCTCAGAGAGGTACGATCTAATAAGCTGAGTGAGATATGGTGGAAATTGATATCTCATCATTTTGTAGATGAGGCCATCATGCCAGACCTTGTCAAATGTCTGTGTAATATCCAGGAATGCAATAGCTGTTACCCGGTTTTTGTTGAAGCCAACAACAATCTGTTCTGTTATTCTGAGCAGCTGGTGAGAGGTGGAATGTTTGCGTCTGAATCCAAATTGCTCATTCCTCATGATGTTGTTCGCTTCGATATGTGCGTGAAGACGTGTTAAAATGATCTTCTCGAATATCTTTGACATGCCAGATAGTAGACTTATTGGTCTGTAATTTTGCGGAAATTTGTGGTCCTTGCCTGGTTTCGCAAACAGAATAATCTTTGATTTCTTGTGATGTTTGGCGAAGTAATGCTGTTTGAGCATGGCATTGAAGATTTTTGTCATGTATACTAGGCCCTTACGTGACATGTGTTTGTATGCCAGATTTGGTATGACATCTAGACCAGGAGCTTTATTGTAATTGAGGGCATTAACAATCGACATTATCTCTTTAGGTGAACAGAGAGTTATGTCTAAGACCGGAGTGTGAAGGGTGTCCAGCGTTGACACATGTTCCTCTACTTCCTCTATTTTCTCTTCATTCGACGGATCATCGTTTGGCGTGAAAGCTAGCTCAAGTGTGTCTGCCAATGTGTTAGCCTTATCCCTGTTTGAGTATGCCATGCCGGTCTGGCCATGGAGCGGCGAGAACTTATCTGGGATTTTGAGGAGTGCCTTGGTCATTCTCCATGGTGACAAGTCTTGAGTGTTGAGTGATTCAAGCTTGGCGTCCCATGTGTCTCCTTTATGTTCTTGAATTCGGAGTTTGACTTCTGCTGCTTGTTGTTGAGAAGTGTTTTCACGCTTGGTTCTCTGTATTTCTGCCAGCGTTTTCTCGTGCGGTTTTTTTCTTTGATGAGTCCCTTGATTTCTATCGGGAGGTCTAGTGGTCGATCTGGTTTGTTTGCGCTTTTTGGCGTGCTGTCTTCTAAGGCCGTTTTGATTGATTCGGTTAGAAGAGATATGCAAGTGTCAACTTCATCATTTGACGTGATGATTGGATTTCCAGTTTGTAGCAGTCTGTACAAAACTGATCGATATTGCGTCCAGTCATTTTTTTTGTGTTGATCCTTGGCTTGATTTCTTCATTTGTGACTTCGGTGCCATATCCTAGTAGGATCGGGTTGTGATCCGATCCTAGTTCCGTGAGCACGTCTAAGGATATTAATGATGGCAGATTGTGATGAAGCACAATATCAAGGACGTCCCCTCTCGTGACTGTTGTTAAAGAAGAGAAGTACGTGGGTTCGACAGGACCGTTTATTATGTAGTCATTCGATCTTATGTTGTGAGATCTTAGCAGTCTTCCGTTAGTATTAGCTACTCTCGAATTCCAATCTTGATGTTTGCAATTCAGATCGCTGGCCATGATAGTTGGGATTGGGTCTGCAAAGATCCTGTCAATATCTGTAGTGTCCAGTTTGACGTTGGATGGCTTGTACTGTACACTGCTATGAGCCTCAGTGCACCTCGTTCTGTGTTGATAATGATCGCATTAGCTTCTAGTGAGTTTAGAACCGGCAGATCGATTTCATAGTGATCAGTTCTTCTTTTGACTATGGTCATAGTTCCTTCTCCAGACTTAGTTCCAGGTCGACCTTGACGATAAATACTGTAGTTTGGCATTTTGAACTTCATGTTTGGTTTGAGCTGTGTCTCGTTGATCATGGCTACTGTGATTTTATGATACTTCATTGTGTTATTGAGTTCATCTTTGTCTTGTCGTATGCCGTTGGCATTCAAAAATAGCATATTTAGGTGTCTATGCATGATTGGAGTTGCTTGGCTGCTGGTTGGCTTGCGCTACCATCATCTCGACCATGAACAGTGGCATTGCGTGTCCAATAATGACGTTGACTCTGTCATTTGGCTGTGCGTTCATAACTGCCTCCAGGAGTGAAGAAGCCCAGTTATGGATTGCGTTAAAATTAACTGGCGGTGCCATGTTGAAGTTGGCTTG
Organism: Brachyptera risi; assembly: GCA_964007535.1. Lineage (NCBI taxonomy): Eukaryota > Metazoa > Arthropoda > Insecta > Plecoptera > Taeniopterygidae > Brachyptera > Brachyptera risi. The sequence goes on along the minus strand of OZ023330.1, from coordinate 42,437,877 downwards.
CTCGGATGCAGAGCGTGGGCCTGACTCGTACTTGAGCATTTTTGCGAATTGCCTAGTGACGGTCTGCTCAACCGTTGTGGCTGGTTGATCGACAGGGGGGTTCATAATAGTTACCCTGACTGGCGAGTGGGTAACTATTTTCCTGGCTGTGGGGATTGGTGCAGTCCAGCGCAGACTCTCTTGCCGCAGCATAGTGTGCTGCTGGCTTCCTTGCAGGTTTGGGTTCGGGAGTCCTAGCCTGGTTCGGTGGTTGGTTGGCTGGCTTGGCTGTTTTTGGTGCAGCTTTAGCAGGCGGTGGTTTGGCAGTCACCGTGCGTGTGGGGGTCATGGGGACTGGATTTTTGTTCATAGCCTTCAGGATGACCGTTGGGATGAGGGGAGTTCGTGGTCTCGCCGTCTTGGCCGGTGTATTCACTTTCAGAACGGGAAAGTCAATATCATTGACAGGTACGGCATCGTTGTTCTCATCTTGCGCTTGTGAGTGGCGGCGATGAGACACAATTTGCCAGGCGTCGGCAGAAGGCGGAGGCGCTGGGACGAAGCTCTGTGGCTTGGCCTTGTATGGTCCATGGTGTTTGATGCCATTCATTTTGTCTTTGGCTGCTTTGTAGACAGGGCACCCTCGGTAGCTCGCTGGATGAGCTCTCTGGAAAATGTTTCGACTCTCGCAGTTGAAGCAGTTCGCTAGAGTGTCTTTCGGTTTCATGCACGTTTTTGTAGCGTGTTGACGACCACACTTCACACAGTTGTGTGGGTTAGTGCAGTTGTTGGCATTGTGCCCATACCGTAAGGATCGGTAGCACATCTGAGGTCCGTCTGGGGTAATGTAGGATTCGACTAGAACCTTACATAGGCAGAGCTTTGTGATGGCTTTGATAGCATCAGCATTTTTTCGCTCGACATGTACAACGAAAAACTGAAGTGGGCGTTTTCCGGGTAGATGCGAGTTCATTGAGTGAGCATTTGTAGCTACTACACCCTGCTTGGCAAGCTCGGAGATGACATGAGCGGCCGGGATGGTGTGGTTTAGTTCCTTGATGGTAAACTTTGCCAGCTTGTCTTGTTTTAGACAGTGCGTGCTAAAGGGAATGTTGTTTTCCCGCATATAGCGTGTGGCAGCACGAAAGTCATCTGGATGGCTGGTCTGGAGATGCGTTATCTCGTTTTTGTGTGAGAAAACAATCTCAGATTTGCGAAGCGTTTGGATCGCTTGCGAGACTGCCACGAAGTTTGAAACGTTTCGTAGCATGATTGGTGGCGTCCTGAGAGAGCGGTCCTTGAAAGAGATGTCTTTCGTTTGCTCCGATGAGCTTGTCTCAGTGACGACTGGCTTGTCGTTTGTTGTGGTGGTATCATCTGACAGAGGTATCTGCTTAGATGGCGAGTCAATGACTGTCATAGTGGAGTCATCAACCACCTTTTTCGCAAGGTTCCCACGAACGAGGTTATCAATAACGTCCCTGACGGTGAGACCTCTTGATGCAGGTTTCTTGGCGTTAGCGGCGGCAGTTGGAGATGCACGCTGCCTCTTCTTATTCGCAGAAGGGGTATCCGCTGTCTTCTTAGCTGGGAACTTCATAAAGTCCGCAGCTGTTGGCTTTTTGCTTCCAGGTCGCATGATGTGCCTGGCTTTGCGACGACCCATGTTGAAAAGGGTGTTGGTCTGTCTGGCCGCTCGGGCCGTGTCCATCTTGTCTACGGACGAGTCACTGTAGTACTCCGAGTCTGACGATTTGGAACTCGAGTTGTTGTTGGTTCGCTTTCCGGTGTTGTTTTTCGGCGAAGTTTTCTTCTGCGGAGTTCGCAGCATCGTGTTTTCTCTTTCTTTTTTTTCTTTTCAATCCATATCTATACTCAATCTTGTCAGTCTAGACAGCACGACACATCAAAAGGCAATACCTAGGTATTTCCGACTCTAGTGCCTGTACCGCTAAAAAGCTTCGAGAAAGTGAGAGGACGGACTGGGGACCTAGCAATATAACTAGACGGGTTAGGCGTCCAACCTCAGTGTGCAGTCACTGAGTATTGTCTTTAATCTGCTGGGTTGGCTTTGTTCGAGTAGGTACTATCATTAGCTCAATAGACAAATAAGGTGAAGCCCTACCGCCATAGTGAATGAGCGAATAACAATAGCCCTTGCTACCTAGCTGTGCTAATCGTCAGCGCGGACACGTGCTCTGGTTCAGCCAAAGTGGTTGCTTAGCTGAGGGCCGTTTGATGCCACTATTCCTTGCAAGTGCGGTTGAAATACTCCTCCATACACAAGTTTGGTTCCTATAACACTTGGTTCTTAGCCAATTTCTCGCAAAGCGTATGCACTACTCACATCAGCAACCTAACAGCGCCGTGAAAACAACGTGTAGGTTATCGTGTCAGATCCGTGATGGCATCCGTGAGGCGGGACCACGGAAGTCAATGCGCCTATGCACGCTCGTGTAGTCTAGGCACCTATGTGTACACGAGGCTGACCCACGTGGTGATGTCGGACCTCGGGGAAGCGGCGATTGGGATGAAGCTGGCCTCAGCGTTGTTGATGCGCCTGGGCACGCACGGCTTGTCGATTCCGGCTGGCTCGTGCAGACTACGACTGCGACTGACACGAATGGCATACGCTCTCTCCGGTGAGTCTTATATAGGGAAATGCCCGACCAATGAGCGACGAGGATCACGATCCTGACGTTGTCATTGGTTCGCGTGTTGACGGTGGGCTGAAGTCTGGCTCCTGGTCGCTCGATCCGATGTGCATCCGCACATCGAGCCTCTGCTCGTCACCGGTGGGTTGGATGTTGGGTCGACTGGCCGGGTGTCGCTTTCGGATCGGAGTGCCTTCTTGAGAGTCTCCGCATCGATCTGGATGCGTGTACTGAGCTCGCCCTGGGCGTTGGTGCTGGCCATAAAACCATATAGTAGCAACTGTCAGGATGCCAGATGTTGTAGGTGAGGATGAATACAAATCACGGGAACAACTTTCCAGCCAAGACTGCATGAGGGTGTGGACAACTCTTCCGGGCTCTCTTCTGCGTCTAGACTTTTTTTTTTTTTTAATAACATCGAAACTTGATACAAAATCATTGTTCCCCAATTAAGGCTATGGATGAAAGATGGATGTCTAGACTCGACAGTTATCTGCAGGCACCATATGAAGTGGCCGTCAATTACCAAGCAGGTCTTATTGGACGAGCGTGGCAAAGATTCCCATTTCACATCCCAATAAAAATTGGGCCCTGTTCTTGTTCTTCTTCATTACATTTTTTCGAATTTTGTACGCGGCATAAGCGCTATACAGATCAGGAAAAAAACAATATTATAATTTCGAAACTTTCTCTACATATCGGTGTCACACCAGAATAGGGTGGGTTTGTTTTTCAGAAAAAATGATCAAACAGTTTCTCCGAAAAAATCGGAAACTTTGTAAAATCCCCATAAGAGAAACCGAACGGAAGATCCTCGAAATATGGAATTTGAAAAAGCTTTGAAATTTGCCCCGAATATGGAAACACCATCATACATATTCTCAGAGATTTTCTCTACAATCGGATGAGAAATACCAAAGTTGACTCAATAAAAAAATATATTTCATTGAATATTGGTACATCAACCGGTTCTGCAAAGTGTTTATACGACAGGTTGCACTTTTAATATTAACAAGTTGCAGGTGAGATTTTCGAACGTTTGAAGCAATTCAAGGTCAAACATTTCTTTCTTGAAAATGGCGTGATAGATACAATTTTATTCACATTTCATTTGAAAAATTGAAAATTTGGAGAGAATTCATGAAGTTCAATTTTTTTAAGCTGGGCAAACGCGTTATGTGTTTCCACGTTGATGGATGAGCTACTCATCAACTCATATCTTCAATGGGTTATATATATATATATATATATATATATATATATATATAAATATATATATATATATATATATATATATATTTATGTATATATGTATATATATATATATATATATATATATATATATATATATATATATATATATATATATATATATATATACATATATATATATATATATATATATATATATATATATATATATATATATATATATATATATATATATATATATATATATATATATATATATATATATATATATGAATATATATATATATATATATATATATATATATATATATATATATATATATATATATATATAAATATAAATATATATTCATATATATATATATATATATATATATATATATATATATATATATATATATATATATATATATATATATATATATATATATATATATATATATATATATATATATATATATATATATATATATATAAAACCCATAGAAGATATGAGTTGATGAGTTGTATAAGGTGATATTTACAGGCACAGTAGCTGAGTGGTTAGCTCACTTACTTCATGTGATCCGGGAGGTGAAGGGACATATCGGACCCGGTTCGATTCCCGCCACCGTCCATCTTTACAGGGGTTTTTCGTGGTTTCCCTCTGTAGTCTAGGCTAATGCCGGGATGGTTCCCACAATATAGGCCACGACCGCTTCCTTCCCACTATCCTTTCCATATGGCAGCAAAGTAGGCTGTGGCGCGGAAGGATAGGGTTCTAATGTAGGTTCATTCTCATGGGTAATAGCACGCACATGATTTTAAAACTGTCATAACTTCTGAACTATTAATACTACAGCTAAACCAGTTAGCCTACAATGTTCAGTAAACTGTTATCTTTACGATGAGACACATACATTGTATCAAACGCCTGGTCAATTCAAACAATTGGATGATAAAAAACATGTTGTTATTGCAACGTCGAAAACTAACGATAGCCTCGCGCGTAGGAGTGCACCCGCATGACGGTCAAAGCCTAATGTTGCAACATCTGTTTTGCGATGATGCCAAGCGATACCTAGCAAGCAGCTAGCAAGTTTCTTGAGAACACGGCCACTGTGAGAATTCCGATGCAACTGGTAACCCACTCTAGTGACTTGTTTATTGTTGCTGTTTTGGTTTGTTGACCCGTATTCTTCTCCTCTTACGCTACGGTTGACGAGTAAGCGTGTTATTTCTTCCTCCTTCATATTTTGATTCCTGAATGAAATCATTACGTCAAATGGTAATTGCCGTTGGATGCGTCTCTTCGGATTAACCTGTGCCATTGTGGTCTTGGATCTTGATTCTTTCATAATATTTTTGATTTCCAATTTCAACTTTCGAATCACTTTATCATTAGTGTGTAGCTCGTCTATTCGCATACTTTCTTGATCAACTTTGAATCTTGAATTTGAAAGAACTTCCATATCATTCATTCTGGTACCGTGTCTTGTGCTTCCTTTTGATCTGATTTAACCAGTTCTTCACTGAATAATGAGCTCTGTGGCTCGGTGTGTGAACGTACATCAGTGATTTTTCGTTGCAAATCATCTTTCTTCTTATTCATCTGAACAACTACATCATTATGGTTTTGTGATATTTTGTGTCTAATCGCAGCCAGCCTGGATTTTACCTCCTTCTCAAATCCCATAAACATGTTATCAATTTGGTCTAAAATTGTACTTTCATATTCTCCCATGAAATTTTCCTCTACCTTTTCCTCTTTGATGATTTTTGTCACATCTGCCTGTGCTTTTTCGTTGTCGAATAATTGCACGTTGAACGTATCTAAAGGTTTTTCCTCCAAGAACTCTCTTACAACATTGATATTATCCATTCTGATTTTAATTTTTATTGGCGTTCAACAATGGATATACTTTACACTACGAATTTACAATGAAAAATACGAAAAATCGAATTATTACAAATTAAAACTTAATCAAAGGGTGAGAAATATCGAGCCTATCAGTTGGGCGCCATTTTAACATTACAGGTTCAAATAAATACAAATCATATCTAAAAAGAGAAATATATTGATTCAAGCACACATTATTACAATTATTACCCTTTAAAATTACACAATGAAAAGAAGACAAGTCCTTTTGGCGATTATTATTGTTCTTGAAGAGGGTAGTGGAGGGTTCTAAAGGGCAAATGCGGTGGGTTTGTTTTACTTAATGTTAAATGCGGTGGGTTTGTTTTACTTAATGTTTGATGCTGCAGAGGTGAGATCCCCTCGGCCTGGTGACGGAATAGCTGGTGGCGGAGTCGAGATGGAAGTTGAAGATACGTAATTTCGAATTTCAATGGAATAAATTGTCACAAGTTCAGTACATAATAATTAAAACTCACTAATTTTAGAAAACACTATTCATTCTGGAAGATTCACCACTTCCTCACAGCTTTTTGGCACAACTTGCCTGTGTCGCGGTCCATAATGAACTGTTTGAATATTTCCTAAATTTCTACTGCAATTACATTTAGTTCACTCCCTGAATGTATTATACTATCAGAACTAGAGTTTGATTGGTTAAGGTCTTAGAACGCAGAGTTCTGATTGGTTATCTTCGTTAAATTTTGGTCACATATGGCTTTTAAAAGATGCCTGCTCTCCCACGTTGAAACTATATATTTATTACTGACTTTAGAACTACAAATTAAACGTGTGTGAATTGATATTGTCCACATCGTGAAGGGTTTGTATATAGAAACAAAATAACCACCCTCTTTTTTTGAGTAATAACCATTAAAATTAATTGCTTTTAGCACTTTATCGAACCCAAACACTACAAAACTCTGTTTTCCCTCTTAATCTTTGACACCTCCTTGTTAGGACTGTTGAAGTTAAAGACCAAAACCACTTTCATGAATAATGATACTGAAATAAAATAAAACGTAGAAACTGTATGTTATGTTACAATATGATGCTATGATTATTCTCCGGATTGGACCGCTTCCACATTAGACCCGATTAAATTGAATTAGAAAAAAAAAGGAATTTAGTTCCGATTAGACAATCGTCTACTCTGCCTGTTTTTCAAGGTAAGCGGTCCAATCCGGAAAATAATCATGGCATATATATATATATATATATATATATATATATATATATATATATATATATATATATATATATATATATATATATATATATATATATATATATATATATATATCGATGGTGGAAAGCCAAAATGTCGTAAGCGACATTTCAATACTTTTTTCGTAGTCACCAATATAATTTTGTCGTAAGCGACATGCGTAGTTCTCTTTTGCACATATTTGTCGTAAGCGCCATCTGTTAGCAGGCAAATTGTATTGTGATTGAGTCACTAATTATTGTGCCAAGTTATCGAAGATAGTGGTGCGTGCGGGGACCTATCTGATGATTGATCAGGATCAAGTTCAAATTACAGGGACCTGGTGAACTTGTGTGACAAGAACGTTATGCCCTCGAAGTTTCACGCAGAATATCATTCATTCTCCTCTCGTCCAAACGTACCAGACCAGTTACACGAAACAGACGAAGAAGATATCCTGGACGATTGAAGTGATCCCATATAATGTGTATTGCTTCAATTATAAAACTAATCATTTTTCTTCTCGAGTTTCATAATCATCAGCTTTGTACGTTCATCGATTCTTATATTTCAATCATTCACTTTTACTGAAAGACTCTTGATATTAGGTTGTATCATTGAGCAATTTCATCCTAATCAATCATCAGATGAAAGTTGGATTCATCCCTCAGGATGGATTGATGAATATTATAGTACCTTATTCTTTTCTCAATAGAAGTATGGAATTTGAGGAATGTATTCTATTGCAACAATTTATCTGGGCCTATCATTGATATTATAACGACACAGATATTGTAACGAAATATCATGGGATCTATCGAGAGGAATGACCTGGATGAACTCGAAGCAAGTCTGAAGATGAGACACAATTCCAAAAGGTAACTATCGGAAAACATGTCTTAAGCGCCAAATATGTCACGCAATTTTCCATAAGAAGAACATTTTGTCGTAAGCGCCAAAAGTTCGTGAAAACTTGATGAATTTCCATGAAAATTGGTGACGATCTGAGAACGTATGCACAGATATGACATATGAATTTTGAGAATCATTCATCGAATACTGAATTTATCAAACGTTTTTAAACTCCTGTGAACAATATTCAAAATGGCGCTTACGACATCTTAGCTTTCCACTATCGATATATATATATATGTATGTATATATATATATATATATATATATATATATATATATATATATATATATATATATATATATATATATATATATATATATACATATATATATATATATATATATATATATATATATATATATATATATATATATATATATATATATATATATATATATATATATATACCTGAGATCCAAACAATTAAGTCACTGCCATTCTATTTCCTGATGAATTTATATGATAATGAAGAAGGCTTTGTTCTGATTGTTTACATCTAATTGGTGACACCTGTTGCTTGGATTCAATAGGTACAATAGCTTTGAGTGATTTACAAAAATCACATTATATATTATTTCACATCAGAACGGCTGATCCGATGTGGGTGAAAGTTTGGAATAATGTGAATCATTATCATATTGCAATTTCCTGTGAATTTGAATTCTCTGAAATTAAATATTTTCAACGAATTGTTTCCTCTGGGTTATTCTTATGAGATTTTTGAAAACTTTGATATGAGTTCTCTCAGAAGTGGTACAACCGATTGCGCCTCGATCGAAACTTAACAGTATTGATTCAGATAAGGACACTTGTGTATGCCAATTTTCAACTGATTTTCGATTTCCGTTTGATCTGTGGAGTGCGAAAAAAAGCACTTTTTTTCGAGTATGGTGAAATTGAGTCTTCGCTTCGCTCATGCAATTTTTCATTTTTTTTCTTATTGATCACATACACTGATACAGAAAGAAAAACACAATTACAACAAAAAACATCCACAAAGCCCTTCAAAAAAAGGCTTAACTGTGAGTTGAAATAGTGAATTATAAGTACAATTCAAATTCGGACGTATTTCTCGAACATTGGACATAATAAAGTAGTTGAAGTGAAAAGAAAAGAAGAAAAACATTGAGTGATTTGTTATATTCTACTCACGAAGTGTAAGGTATCTTTAATTACTATTGATTTTAAGCAATCAAGTTACATCAAGTAATGAAAAAAGTAGACAGTTGTACAAGATTGTAAGAAAAAAATAATTACATGAAAACCAGTATCAAGACACTTTGATTAGAGAAGTATTTTGGCTTAAAGACACATAATACAGAATATTTTTGAAATTGATTCACGTAATTGATTCAATAATTCTGATGATATTACTAGGCAAACGCATTATGTGTTGCCGCGTTGATGGATGAGCTGGAACATATCAACTTATCTTTGGATTGGTTATTATATGTATACACCTTGAGATCCATATTACATGGGGAATTGAATAGCCCGAATGGGTTGGTTGCAATTGATGCGCGCAAGCGCAGATGAGTCACCTCCATTCGGCTGTTGGAATAGAGTTCAATCGACGCAATTGGAAAAAGTTCTATATTCTCGGGTTGCATTCACTGAATAGAGCCCACGTGATCCGATTCATCCAATAGAAAACCAAATAGCGAACAGTTGATCTCAGTGTCAAAACATTGACGTTTGTCAAATTACCATAACAGTCAATATTGTCATCAGTGATGTTTGAAATTGAAAATTAATTTTATTTTGCAGTTTGTGATCGAAATTATTCATTTTAATGAAATATGAAAATTAATTCTGGACAATTTTGTTCAAACAACTCAAACAATTCTTGACTTTTTGTAAATCGTGACAAACAGGCCGTGCCTCAAGAAGGCTGTGAACCATTCAACCAGCCCGGCCATTTGGTTGTGTGTAATAGGTCATTCGGCTGTTTGGAGTGACCTCGAGGAACCAATTGATTTCATTCAATTGCAACCATTCCCCGTGTAATGCAGGCTTTATTTTTCCTTATTGATTTCTATGACTAGGCAAACGCGTTATGTGTTTCCGCGTTGATGGATGAGCTGGAACATATCAACTTATCTTTGGATTGGTTATTATATATATATATATATATATATATATATATATATATATATATATATATATATATATATATATATATAGATATATATATATATAATATATGTATATATATACATATATATATATATATATATATATATATATATATATATATATATATATATATATATATATATATATATATATATATATATATATATATACCTTGAGATCCAAACCATTACATCACTGCCATCTTATTTTCCATTATAAATTTATATGATAACTAGGCAAACGCGAAATATGCGTTGTAAGATGAGCGAGATATCTGAATAAGTTTTAATAACAGTCCTACATATGCTACTTCATCGACTCTGGTATTCTACACACTTTGTCCTTCATTTATTTGCTCCTTTATCTTCTCTGGTATTCTACACACCTTGATGAATATGAAGAATTCTTGGGCAAATATCGAATCTAGGAAGCAGTGAATCTTGGCTCATTTCCATATATTTGATGAATAAAAACAGTTATTTGAATTTTTTTCTTCGAAACGGGTGATTCGAATTGCTCACAAAATGGTGGTTATGTGTATTATTCATGTTTGAACTCTCAGATAAATTTTCAATTCTTTCGGAGGATTCATTTTTTCAAATTTTCTCACCCAGCCTAATCTTATGGGGTTTTTAGAAACTTTGACATGATATTTCTCGAAATCTATTCGACTGATTCATTCCAAAGACTATATAGTTCTAAGTTGTAGAAGTTGGCCCGTACAAAAAAGTTTCATGTTGATCAGTCCACCCATGAGACCTGTGCAGTGCTTAAAAAAAAAAAAAAAAAAAAAACACACAGACAAAGCTCCATAAGAGTGGGATGGAATCTTCGCTACGCTCATCTAACTAGTCAAACGCGAAATATGCGTTGTAAGATGAGCGAGATATCTGAATTAGGTATAAAAGTACCTGAAGTAGTTTTACCCTTGCTACTTTATCGACTCTGGTATTCTACACACCTTGATATCTGAATAAGCTATAAAAGTCGTTAAAGTAGTTCTACTCTTGCCACTCCATTGACTCTGATATTCTAGACACCTTGACGCAAATAAAAAAATACTTCATTGTTGGGCTACTCTTGAATCTAGAAAGCAGTGAATCTCGACAACTTAATTCTGTCACAATTTTTATGATATATTTGATAAATATTATCAGCTATTTTTTCTTCTTCAAAACGGCTGATTGGAATTGCATACAAAATCGTGAAAATGTGTGAAATCTATGTATACACATTTAGAGATAATTTCATCCCATTTGGAGAGATTTTATTTCTCAACATTTTCCGCTCGGCCAAATCTTATGGGGTTTTTAGAAACACTGAGGTGATTTTTCTCAAAATCGGTCCGACCGATTCATTCCAAAAACTATACAGTTCTGGGTTGGATGAGTTTGCGTGTACAAAAAAGTTCCATGTTCATCATTCAACCCTTGCGACCTGTGGAGTGCTTACAAAAAAAAAAAAAAAACACACACACAGACAAAGCTCTATAAGAGTGGGATGGAAACTTCGCAACGCTCATCAATAAAGAAGGCTTCGTTTTAATCGTTCACAATCAAGTGGTGACACTTGTTGCTTTGATTAAATGAGTATCTTAATAGCTTTGAATAATTAACACAAATTACATTATATATTCTTTTACATCGAAACGGCTGATCCGATTCGAACGAAAGTTCGAGATAATGTGTATCCTTATTGGATTAAAATTCCCTGAGAATTTGAATCCTCTGGGATGAGATATTTCTCACGAATTTTTCCCTCTGGGTTATTCTAATGGGATTTTTTGCAAACTGGAATGAGTTTTCTCAGAAGTGGTTGAACCGATTGCGCCTCAGAACTTTACAGTATCGAATTAGATAAGGACACTTGTGTATGCCAGGTTTCAACTAATTTTAAATTCCGTTTGACCTGTGGAGCGGAAACAAAAACAAAAACAAACAAAAAACAGGCAATTTTTTTTCGGGTATGGTGAAATTGAGTCTTCGCTTCGCTCAACCAAATATTTTTTTCATTTACTCTCACTCATATGCAACCATTCATAGCAAGCATGACATTATGCGTGAAATACAGAACGAAGTAACCAAGGAAACAAAAACAGAAAATCTCGTTCTTACATCTTGTTCACTTTGCTTGGTGATATCTAGATAATAGCCAGTGCACCATAAGGACCCTTGTTGATGACCATTGTCTGCTCAACGGCCCCACCAACAGCTAGGTTATACGGGGGTACGAGTGAGTAGGTGAATATGAAACTATAGAGTGATGATAAGTGAAATGACGTAACAAAACCCATGCCTTATGCCGGACTTGAACCCACGCCCAACGGTGACTTCAGGTTCTGAAGCAGTGCCTCAGCTAAATATAAATGCATATATATTCACATATGTGTGTATATATATATATATATATATATATATATATATATATATATATATATATATATATATATATATATATATATAAATATATATATAGGTATATATATATATATATATATATATATATATATATATATATATATATATATATATATATATATATATATATATATATATATATATATATATATATGTGTGTGTGTGTTATTCATATAGCTGACCAAGCCACCGAAAGCACCAAAGATCTTTCGTTCCCGACCGCATCACTTATTGGCATTGGTCCTGCAGGATGAATAGGATCGGATACCAACTTGGCAAGTTTGTAAGCCTTTCTATTCCCTTCGATTCCGCAATGACTTGAGATAGATTGTGAAATTAATGACCACCCATCTATTATTAGATCGAGAGATAGATTTTGACTTCGATCAGTGATTGAACAATCAGTTGACTTTGATGTTACAGCTTGAATTGCATTTCTAGAGTCGATCATTGTATTGAAACGTATTTTATTGTTGCAATACATAGATCTCCGTCTACTAATCTAATGTTCACACTTCTAGAAACCATCTGTATAGTTCGTGTGTGTAGGCCCGATATATCGCTTTCATATCATATGCATTTTACAAATATTATTTCCTCTCCCTTTTCAGAATGAGTTAACAATTGAAATATTATTTTTTCAGACTGTAGCTCAATATTATTTTTAATTTTTGTATTTAACACTATTGTTATGACTTTTTGCTCTCTTGATTAATTTGTTATATTCATTGTTATATATATATATATATATATATATATATATATATATATATATATATATATATATATATATATATATATATATATATAAATATATATATATATATATATATATATATATATATATATATATATATATATATATATGTATATGTATGTATATATATATATATATATATATATATATATATATATATATATATATATATATATATATATATATATATATATATATATAAATATATATATATATATATATATATTATTCTGTGTCTACGGGGTGAAACGTTCAGAAAGTCACAGTGTTTATTTTCTACTTATGAAGATTTATATATCTGATTTTCAACATGTAACTGTACAATGTGTGTTGGAAGAGATGCCCATATCATAAAACTGGTATTCTTATTCATAATTTAATATTATGTACATTGTACAACATGTATATATAGCTGACATGTCCAAAATCATCATTTGAACAATTGGGATGAATAAAAATAATAATAAGTATTATTATCATCATTATGATTCATCAATTATCTGGATATTATGATTGAACTTAATACCTCTGTAATTAACGACGGATGATATCAATTCGAATATTCCAGAAGCAACGAAATTCGACCTAAATACGCTATACTCGAATTCAATTTAATTTCAATTTCAATTTACGAATCTCTTTATCAATCTTATTTACAGAACAAGTGAACATGAAAAAAATACGAACAGTAATGCAGTGAACCAAATATATGTAGGTCAACATCACAGAATCAAAAATGAAAAAAAGAAGAAGCCCGTGTAAGAACTAAATCTTGTTTGCGGTCATTACTTTCTTTTATTGTCACACAAAAAGAATAAGAAATACATAAACGGTCTCAAAAAAGATCTACAAAGCTTTCAAAAGGCTTGTCTTGTAGGATAATAAAATATAACACCGAATTGATCGATAACAAACGACTAGTGGGGAACAATAAATAATTACAATATAAGAGACACTGCATTTTGTCAACTGACGATTATTTGTACAAGTTAGTATTTATGTTGGCGTATCCATAACAAATAATGAAACATACCTATTTCACTGTCCTTGATTTTCCAAGTGTCGATTAACTGAAGAATGCAAACTTACAATTGAATGGTTGTAATGGATATATACTTCTTGATAAACTACCCTACGAGTGAAACTGGCCGATTCAACATGTGTACAGATTATATGTTTTCAAATTCATGTAAACAAGCAAATATAATTTGTATGTTTACATATCACTACCCAACATTTTTAACTTGGAATGAAAACAACAATACAAATTTGATCGATCGGTGGAACTTCATGTTATGTGTAATGAGGTCATGAATAACGATGACACGTTATTAAACGAAATGAGAACTGGTTGAAACATTAAATGGAACAGACGGAAACTCAGATTTGGAAGATTTATTAGGAATTTCGAAGGGCGCATGTAGATGAAGCGACCGATATTCTCGCTCTAGCAACAAATTCCAAACATCGTAAATTTAAACCCTGAACAATTATTGGCTTAATTTTCATTTATTCATATATTGGGTTTAACAACCCACTCTATTGATTACTACGATCTATTAGCGTCGGTGAATGATATATGAGATGATGCGATGATATAAGATGAAGTTTATTTTATTGTGTATTTTTGAATAGTGGGAAGGAGTCGGTCGTGGCCTGTTGTTTAGGAACCATCACAGTATTGACACGGTCTCCCGAATGACAATTCAGTGTAATAACCACTCGGCCACACGACTGAGTTATTGACTTGATAGTAGACCATCCATCAGGAAACGTGTAGAGATAATATAAATGGAAAAACAGGTGATAGCTTGCTCCAACTCCAAAGTGTCGTTGCGTGTAGGTGAATTGTCTACTCAAGCCTGGTTCACAATTGAAATAGGGATATGGAATATGAAGTATGGAATATGGAATATGGAATATGGAATATGGAATATGGAATATGGAATATGGAATATGGAATATGGAATATGGAATATGGTATAGTGTTTAAGCGAAATGGATGATGGCGTTTTCATGTAACCGTTCACAATAACAAACTGGTTATAGTGATTAGGTCATAAGTCATAAGAAATGAAAAAAATCCATTTTATTACTCATTCCTTACTTATAACCTTTATGACAAGCCAGATTCTGACCAATCAGATGGTGTTACTACTGTAGTCAAAGTGACTCACCGTTATGTATTTCGAGTATTTTATTTTTCTCCGAGACTCAAATCAAACATTCTCAAGGAATAAATGTCAAAATGACTTTTGACAGTTGCTGCAAGGCCTAATAGTGCGGTCAGTACGGGTAAACATTCACCAGAATATTGCATTTCCGGTTACCACCACGAAATTTGGTACAAAGCTGAAAAACACTATGACAATTCCAAATCAACCGGGGGGCAAGCCAAATTCACCCGGGTTCCCCCGGAAACTACCCCTAAAAGAGGCTATCCGGTTTTGGTGCGGTCAGTGTGCAAAAAAAATGTACTTGAATATTGTATTTCCTGTTACCTGCACGAAATTTGACAGATAGATTGAAAATACAATCATAATTCCAAATCACCCGGGGGGAAGAGAAATTCCCCCGGATTACCTCGAAAACTACCCCCAAACGAGGTTATCCGGTTTTGGTGCGGTCAGTAAGGGTAAAAATTCACTCGAATATTGTATTTCCGGTTAGCAGCTCGAAATTAGATAAGTAGCTAGAAAATACTATGACGATTCCAAATCAACCAGGGGGATAGCTAATTTCACACGGGTTCTCTCAAAAACTACCCCTGAAACGAGGCTATCCAGTTTTGTTACGATCAGTAGGGTACGAATGTCCAGAAATATTGTATTACCAGTTACCAGTCACGAAATTTAGTACATGGATGGAAAATACTATTGAAATTTGAAATTAACCGGAGAGCAAGTCAAATTCACCCCGGTTTGTTCCCAAAACTACCCCTCAAATGAGACTATCCAGTTATAGTGCGATCAGGAGGGTAAAAATTCAGGGAAATATTCATTTCCGGTTACCAGCACGAAATTTGGTACATGGATAGAAAGTACTATTGAGATTTCAAATCAACTGAGGGGCGAGCCAAATTCGCTCTGGTTTCCCCAAAAACTACCCCCGAAACGAGGCTATCGAGTTTTGATTGTTTGAATCTCAAACAATACAGTGTGGATAATATTTCAGATTTTGAAATCACCGAGTGAAGATTCTTATTGGTTCTAGGCCTCCTACCTCATGAAGCAAAATTCATCCCCTATATAGAGTACCACAAGATCAGAAAGATAGAAAAATTCTCGTAATTTAATATATTCATTTGAATATGATCAGCTGATCACATCACTTGTAATATGCAATGATTGCTTTGGTGAGCACAAGATATATCTAGATGGAAATAGATCAAGAAGTTTGGTTCTTCATATAAGCTTGATGACCTCGGTGACCATCAGAAGAAAACATAATTGACTATCAGTATCTATACTGAACGTATTGTGGTACAATTCTTACCCTCTTTCTATATTATCAAGGTGGGTCCTATCGAATGAATCAATTTTGAGTTAATTATTGCTAAAATTTCAATAAATTTATGACATTCAGCAATAATTGTTCAAGGCCAGCAAAGGGCTGTGATAGGAGAGAGGCATTGATAAACTCACAACTTGGAAAGTACTATTCTCGTTCCTATACTTGCGAGTTGAGGCGAACATCATCAAGTGCAATGTTGCATTCAAGTGAATGGATTGCACAAATACTGTTACCTAAGACAGTGATATCAACTACTCGAGGTTTGATGATTTCACAGTGACTTTCAAGGAATAGCTGTAGTTGGCGGAGCATTATATCATCACCAATATTATATTATGATTTCAATTTATGAACATAATGGGAGTAAAATATCATTTTTCTCGGGTTTCATCAGTAAATGAGAATTCAATCAAATCATTATTCCTTTCATAAATAAGAAAATCAGTCGAGATGACTCTTCGGACGAGGTATTGTGATTTGAATCAATCTGTTTTCATACTGTATTACATATTTGTGTCTAGTTTGCTATTGAATTTTTCCCATTGCAACCCTCCGTGACTCAGTCAACTAAGGCACCGCTTCAGAAACTATGGTCAGCGTTGGACGCGAGTTTGAATCCCGTATGTGGCATGAGTGCTTTTTTTTTCACTGGAGCCCCCATTCTACTACCGGTTGCATGACGATCGCTTCACAGAGATATCGCATCTGCCTTGCACATCTGGTTTTGTTCAACTTGGTCCTCGATCTTATCCTCACTCCATAGTTTCATCATTACCTGCTCATTCGTACCCTCAAATATACTAACTGTTGGTGGGATCATCAAGGAAACATTAATCATATTCTATTGTTCCAATCAAATTTCCATGTCGTTAGATTACCCACAAGCATAATTCAGTGATAATTTGAAAAGCTATTTGACCTCAAATATTGACCTTTGACCTTGAATACGTTTTGTTATAACCATAACAACATGTTTCACTGTGAACATATTCAATCTGATCAATAAATCGTGTTCGAATGTTGTGATCATCAATTAAACGATGAGAAATGAAGAAAATGTCAATGCTTATTGTTTGCATAAATTTGAATAATTGACCCATTCTGAGGTCAAAATATGCTATATGAATGGATTGCCTTTTTTTTCGAAAATACAAATCATGAAACATGCTCCTGATCATATTGAAAAGTCAACACACATTTTTGTTTATTAGTTGGAAAATGATGGAAAAAACTCAACATTTGACCTTTGACCTTGATTTTGACATAGAAAGCTAACTCTGCCGTCAGTTAATCGTACTTTTGAAAAAATTCTCGTTGCAATCTTTCATTCAATGTGTCAATCCTTGGTCGCAATTTTGAAACCCCCAAAAATGGTTATACGATGTACTACAGCGCTATATTCGTTTTTTGATCACCCAAACTCATTTCGAAAATTGTATCATCCTCAACATTATTGTTATCACTATCAGAATCATTATTATCAACATCATTTCGTCGTATCTCGAATTATTTTTCTTGTTTTTCGTGAGAAAATGTGATTTTTTGACCGCCATTTTGAAAAAAGGTGACCAGGGTCAGTGACAGTTTGCCCCCCGGTCGATTTTGAATTGTCATGGTGTTATCTAGCTCTGTGCCAAATTTCATGCTGGTAACCGGAAATGCAATATTTTTACCCTTACTGACTGCACTATAATATATTATTTTAAGAGAAAAATGGAATAATACTAGAATAATCTGGAGGGCCTTGGTTGTCAGCACTGTCACTAAAATTCGAACCGTTCAAGGCAAATAATGATTTAGGTTGGCGGTAAGCCATTGAAATAAGAGGCTATTGTGGCCCACCCATGTCACTATCCACTATAACACTGTTGCTATTTCATAATCACTATTCCTTATTTCAATTGTAAATCAGGCTTAAGAAAACGTAGGATTTGCGTTGTGAGCTTAGAAGTATGGAAATCTTGAATGAGAAATATTCTGTAAGCTCAAGCTACATCTACATACCTTGGATCACTTTGAACGTTCAATTGATTGGTGTCGTTGCTTTTTATCAAAGACTTCTTGATAGCTTTGATTGATGTTCAAAAATTGCGTTATCAAAGCGTTTTCTCCGTTATTTCTCATCCGATTATTATCTTATGGAAAATTGCCACGTAATTCAATACTATTGAACTATGTGTTATTCATACATTCATATATTCTTTATAACAACTATTTTCACTGTTCAACTGTTTTATGACTTGTTCTATATTACTATACATGTAATCAATGGAACCGAATGGAAATTTAATTGATTTAAATTGATTATTCAGTCATATTCCCATGGTCTTCTTCATTGTATATGAACCAATAGAAAAATTGAGAGTATATTGAAATAAAATATCACTTTTCTATCCCACCGTCAAGTCTACTTCGAAAGCTTTGTGGATATTTTCAACTTTTCAAATTATATAATCTTTGCAAAAAATTGATGATGGTAATAAAATCAGGATTCACGATATGATACACAACTGCGTATTTCAGAAGCATCACATCCTTCAAGTTTCGGCGAAATTTTTCAAATAACGACGGCTTTTCCCCGTGCAAACAATCAAAATACAAGTAAAAAATGGTGTGCTGAAAATATCAGGATATTGTTCTTCCATGCTTCAGTTCTGCAGCGTGAATAGAGTCATCCATTTTGTTTACCACACATGGAATATCATCGACATCAAGAGAGGGAAGGAGAGGGAAAGGGGGCATATCTTTCAATTGGATAAAATGTGCGTGTGAGTGTACTCCATACTCCGTTTCATCACAATACAAATAAATGTCGCGTCGTCGAATCACCAATCTCAATTATTTTCTGTGTACTACTGAATTAGTATCGACACGTTCGTTATCTACGCGTGGAAAATAATATAGATGTTCTGAATTGAGTATTGGCTTTATTCCATGGTATTGGTCGTGAGTTTTACCAATGATTGAACTCGCCTTCATGAAGCCATAATGGCCAGTTCACACGAGGCATTGCAACGTCATCGTAGAAAGGCTGTGGTTCAAATGCCAGCTTTTAGAACCAAGATCTGAACCTTTTTTTTTGTTTTGTGAGGAGGGAAAATCTTGCGTGAGACCCCCGCCGTTTGAATTGCGGGGAGATGTCGGTGTAGTGTTCTGCTGGGTACCTGGACACGTGGGAATTAGAGGTAATGAAATTGCTGATGGAGCTGCCAAAGATGCAACACAAAAAGTTCAAGTCGATGAACTAAAACCACCCTTTAATGACCATAAATCATATTTTAAACGCATTCACAAATGTAGATGGCAAAAAGAGTGGGACGTGAATAATAAACTAATAAAGAGTACAATTGAACCATGGGATTCCTCCATCCGAAAATCCCGTCACGAGGAAGTGGTCCTAACCCGCTTCGCTACTCATGCATGCGTTCCTATTCACACCGGAAAAAGTCCCGCCTGAGTGCGATACTTGCAATGAGGTTCATCAATAAAACATATACTTTTAGATTGTCGGAAGCGCAATCTTCTCAGGCAACAGCTATCCTTGGGAGACACACTTGCAAGTATTATATCGACTGATAGTCGAGTTTTAGATAATGTTTTTACATTTCTTAGACGCTTGATTGATCTTATCTAGTTATAAGTCCACTGAATATTCAAGAATCATCACTTAAACCTAATCAGACTTGCTAAGACATCATCGGAAAAAAACTCTAAACGTTTTCAGCCCGCCAATGTCAATGTTCTGTTAATTCGCACGGCAGCATTGGAAGGCTAACATTCCAGCGATAGCATTGGAAGGCTAACACTCCAGCGGTAGCATTGGAAGGCTAACACTTGAAACTGAATGAATTCAATCTATTTGAATTAAATTAAACCAATTCGGTTACCGCCCAAAGTCCCCGCTCTTTCGAGCCGGAAGTTTAGGCTTTTTGAAAAAGAAAAAAACTCACACAAGATCTGAAAACAAAATGCGGGAATTAAAGGGGGGTTGGAATTAATTGCACAATTAATCGCTACAGAGAAGTGAAAAAACTCTAATCCAAATTTAAATCATTTACTGAATATCAAAAAATTGTACATTTCCAAAAAAATAGACAAATCAATCAAAGCGAGTGCATCACGAAAGAACTGACGTATTAAATTACTTCTGTATTTAAATCCGACATCAAAGAAAAAGTTACATTTACTACTGTACTTCCGGTGGCCTACCGGGGATTTTAACGTGCCGGACTTTGAAGTGAGCACTGCCAATTTAGAATGATTTCCTAGTCATATTCAAATATGAAAGTACAAAATACAATACAAAATACAAAAACGTTACGTGGTTTCAATGACTTGCTTGACGGTCCTCCGCCACTGGCGATCCTCCACTGGTTCGCTTACTCGGTGGTCGCGATGTTTGTGCTCATCGTCCAATGGCATAGGCCCTAGACGACCCACCCTGGACTTGGAGAACAGGCCTCGCGATTATTGTTGCGTGTCAACAATGAAGATGTTCCTCCTTAGATGTTTCTTCTTACTTCTTCATTGTTACCATGGTTGATAACGGCTGCTTGCCTTTGTCTTCTCCCGCGACTGGCTGTTCCTCGCACGTACGTGTGGTTGGAAGTCTGTAAGTGAAGTCCCTCTTTTTCTCATCACGCATTGACATTATATACGTCGACTTAGCTTCTAGAGGGTTCGATTGACGTCACGGGCCATCCCTCGAGTGCGTAGTTTCGGCCTGCTTCCAGAACAATCTTTCTATAGTTTTGCCTCCGCTTGCCGTCGCAACGACACGCCCGCACGTTCATTCTGTTCGCCGTCGTCCCGAGTGTCCAGCTTACCGACAGCACTAGGCCCCTTCAATCTCGAGACGTAGTTCTTCTGGTGTCTCTCGAAGATTCTCTTGGTCTGTATATGCGCTCTCCCAGGTTCGTTGCCGGGCAGCGCGTCACACCGTAGTGGCTGGCTGTGTTTCCACAGTGGCTGGCTGTTAATGGCGGGCAATTTCACATGATCGGACTATGCATCCGTAATGTTGTTGTCTACTTCCACATTTCCGGCGCTTCATGGATTCTTTGGAATTATGTCTTCGTATTAGTTCTCTGAATACTATTGTGGTGAAATACTGAATTCATATTTTGAGGGAAACAACATAGTTATTAGACTTTATAAAATGACAGGACAATTTACATGAATGAAATAATAACAAAAAAAAATCAAAATTGAGGTGTGATGACTGTGAAAAAAACTAGAGAATTACATGTCAGACAAAACCGAATGTTACACACTCCAGCGGTAGCATTGGAAGGCTAACATTCCAGCGGTGGCATTGCAATGTCCCGTGTGAACTGGACATTATTTCATTCACATTTTCATTTTATTTTGGGGTTTAACGACGAGTTAGTAATTGGATGAGCGATAGCGGAGACTACCTTCCATTTCTCTATTATAGAGCTTATTTTGTCTGTTTGTTTGTTTGTTTGTTTGCTTGTTTGTGAGCACTGCACAAGTCGCACGGTTTGACTGATCGACATGAATCTGTCTATGTAGGCCTATACGTAGACTTATCCAGCCTAGAATTCTGTATAGTTTTTGGGTCATATTGGTCGGATCATTTCTGAGAAATATCATCTCATAATTAGACGAGCTTTAGCGAGGATTCATAATAAAAAAAATTGATGTTCGTTTTTATGTTTTTTTATGTTTTTTTGTCGGTTCTCCACAGGTTGAACGGCTACAGCTATCAACTTCAAACTGTTTTTCATAATGGTTCCTCATCTAACTTAGATCTGTATAGTTTTGTGGCATTATCGGATAGTAACTTTTTTTTTATGAATATAAGAAATTTCAAAAATGCCCATTAAAATAACACGGTGTAAAAAAGAGAATATTTCCATTTGAAAGAAATGAAATTCCGCGTCAAGTTGATTTACATTCTGATACACATTTCTGAAAATTTTCAGCTTGATCGGGTGAGTCATTTCCAAGATGAACCATAAAATGTGCTAAATTGGTACCACTCGAAGCAGTTTTTACCCATTTCTAACTTAAATGTCACCCAATTGGCGAATGTAGTCAAAAGTTTGGCAAAGAAGTCGACATACTATTACTTTCCGCTCGTCTAACAACGCGTATATAGCGTTTTCCTAGTTTCTAAAAATTCCACAAGGTTTGACTGGGTGGAAAAAAATTGAGAATACTAGGAAAACGCCATATATGCGTTGTAAGACGAGCGGATAGTAATGGTATGTCGATTTTTCTGCCAAACTCTTGCCTACATTCGCCAATTAGGTGACATTCAAGTTATAAATGGGTGAAAACTGCCTCGAGTGGTACCAATTCAGCACATTTTATAGTTTTTCTTCGAAATGGCTCACCCGATAAAGCTGAAAGTTCTCATAAATGTGTATCATGAATTAACTAAACTTCACGCAAAATTTCATTAAAAAAAAAAAAAAAACTTTTTTTTCCGACGTGTTATTCTAATGGGTATTTTTGAAATTTCTAAAATTCATAAAAAAAAAATATCATCCGATAATGCTACAAAACTATGCAGATCTGAGTTAGATGAGGAACCATGACGAAAAAGTGTTTGAAGTTGATAGCTGTAGCCGTTTGACCTGTGGAGAACCGAAAAAAAACATAAAAAAAACATAAAAACGAACACCAATTTTTTCAGTATGTCAAAATGAATCCTCGCTAAGGCTCGTCTAAAAATCTCTCAAAAATAATCAAAATTTTCTCTGAATGTGAATACATTGATGATACACATTATTACAATTTTGTGTGCAATTCGGACCAGACGTTCTGAAGAAAATTAAGTAATAAATTCAACAAATAGATAGAAATAACACGACGCAGTGATACCAACTTTCTTCATCGTAATATGAAGAAGGTGACCCAACTTGGGTCTTGAAAGTGAAATATATTCCTGAGGTCAGAATCTGAGTCCAGCATTCCGTTTGCCTGTAGCGCAACTATCGCTTTTATATCGAACTATTTGAAACAACAATGCTCAATAATGCTAATGAATAATAATAAGGCTCAGTAGAATTATCACGTTAGTAGTAGTGCATTTGTTGTTTCACGAGAGTTATAGATTTTGTATGTTCAACAATGCCACCGGTAAGCCCACCATAGTCCCTCTTATCTACATCTAGCTCACAAGGGAATCCGCTAAATCACGAAGACAATTGCAAACTTTGGCTCTGAACTACCGCAAGAAACTACAAATGCCTTCCAAGTCGTCAGTACGGGAGTTGGGTCACCTTCTTTTTATTATGATGAAATAGTTTGGTATCACTACATCGTGAAAATAACAGAACCATAGGCTTCTGTCAAGTGACGTCACTGATTGTTAAAAAAGACAGACAACAATGTTCATCGGTTGGAATTGACCAATCATAATATTTGGTATAGTCCACCAGTTTGCTGGATTGCTATGGCAACGATTGTTTTTCATTTGTTACTTGACAAAAGACTATAGGGTGTTGGCACGTAACATACGACAAACAATCGTTACTATAGCAATACAGCGAACTGGTGGACTACCAAATATTCTGATTGGTCAATTCCAACTGGTGCACATTGTTGTCTCTCTCTTTTATCAATGGGTGACGCAACTATCCAGAAGCCTATAGAGTGTTCTCAACTAACGTCACCCATTGTTGAAAGAGAGAGACAACCATGTGCACCAGTTGGAATTGACCAATCAGAATGTTTGGTAGTCCACCAGTTCGCTGTGTTGCTATAGTAACGATTGTTTGTCGTTTGTTACGTGCGAACACTCTATTGCCGAGATTCATGGCTTTCTAGATTCGATAGTACTGTTGACGAATAGGGTATACTCGATAGGGGTCAAGGTGTGTAGAGTTCTAGATTATATTTCACTTATATGGATCGCTCATCTTACAACGCATGCTGCGTTCGTCAAGTAACTGGAATGTATTGGCATCGGTGGCGGATGATCGAGGTGATGAGAAGAGGTGGAAAGGTTTCTTAGATGGTGTGAAGGAATCTGTCGTGTGATTTGAAAGAACTATCCCAGAATTCCGGGGAAACAAGGACAGTCCTCTTCTAATGATTCTCGGTGAAGGGGATCGAACCTAGGCCCGATGTAAACCCTCCGCACCCGGTCTCATGGAGCAGACGCATGGGATGGACTGCTGTGAGTGATATCACTGCCGTTGTTTATTCGTTCATTCATTATTCTCTTTCCAATGAAATTCATGTATACACATTGACTCAAAGTAATCACTCACTCTGTGGTTCAGGTCAATCTCAACAACAAGCCACGACCGACTTCTCCTCTCTGTCCAAAATCATCCTTATGAAATATCCTTCCATATCATCATTAAATCATCTCATATATCATTCACCAACGCCAATAGATCTTGATGATCAGTTCAGTGCGTCGTTAAACCCATAACGAAGAAAAAAAATATACTCAATTCCAATGTAATTCATATAAAAAAAAACGTTGAATAGATTACTAATTGGATGAGCGTAGCGAAGACTCAATTACACTGTACTTGAAAAATCGAAGGTGTTTTTTTTTGTTTTTTGTTTTTTTGTTCGCGCTCTACAGGTCAAACAGATATTCAGATCATGATGAAACTTGGCACACACATGAACCCCTATCTGACTTGATGCTGTATAGTTTTAAGGCAGAATAGGTTCAACAATTCTTGAGATAAATCATTTTGAAGTTTTCAAAAAACCCATATGGATAAGCCAGGCGGAAAAAATGACAAAGTGAATGTTCTCCGAAATTTTTCAAATTTTTACAGAACTCGTACAACATAATGATACACATTATTCCGAACTTTTACTCAAATCGGATGAGCCGTTTTGATGTAAAAAAATATATAATTTTATTTGTGTCAATTATTCAAAGCTATTAAGATACCTACTAGGCAAACGCGTTATGTGTTTCCGCGTTGATGAATGAGCTGGAACATATCAACTTATCTTTGGATTGGTTATTATATATATATACACCTTGAGATCCAAACCATTACATCACTGCCATCTTATTTTACATTAATAATTTATATAACTAGGCAAACGCGTTATGTGTTTCCGCGTTGATGGATGAGCTGGAACATATCAACTTATCTTTGGATTGGTTATTATATATATATATATATACACCTTGAGATCCAAACCATTACATCACTGCCATCTTATTTTACATTAATAATTTATATGATAATAAAGAAGGCTTTGTTTTAATCGTTTACAGTCAAGTGGTGACACTTGTTGCTTTGATTCAATAGGTATCTTAATAGCTTTGAATAATTGACACAAATAACATTATATATTTTTTTACATCGAAACGGCTGATCCGATTTGAGTAAAAGTTCGGAATCATGTGTATCATTATCAGATTGAAATTCTCTGAGAATTTGAATCCTCTCAGATGAAATATTTTTCACGAATGTTTTCCTCTGGCTTATTCTAATGGGATTTTTGAAAACTTTGGAATGAGTTTTCTCAGAAGTTGTTCAACCGATCGTGCCTCAAAACTATACAGCATCAAGTCAGATAGGGGTTCATGTGTGTGCCAAGTTTCAACTGATTTTGAATTTTTGTCTGACCTGTGGAGCGCGAACAAAAAAACAAAAAAACCAAAAAAAAAAAAAAAAAAACAGGCACTTTTTTTTCGGTATAGTGTAATTGAGTCTTCGCTTCGTTCATCCAATAATAAAGAAGGCTTTGTTTTAATCGTTTACAGTCAAGTGGTGACACTTGTTGCTTTGATTCAA
Organism: Brachyptera risi; assembly: GCA_964007535.1. Taxonomy (NCBI): domain Eukaryota; kingdom Metazoa; phylum Arthropoda; class Insecta; order Plecoptera; family Taeniopterygidae; genus Brachyptera; species Brachyptera risi. The sequence continues at coordinate 42,411,437 of OZ023330.1, read as the reverse complement.
TAGGTATCTTAATAGCTTTGAATAATTGACACAAATAACATTATATATTTTTTTACATCGAAACGGCTGATCCGATTTGAGTAAAAGTTCGGAATAATGTGTATCATTATCAGATTGAAGTTCTCTGAGAATTTGAATCCTCTCAGATGAAATATTTTTCACGAAAGTTTTCCTCTGGCTTATTCTAAAGGGATTTTTGAAAACTTTGGAATGAGTTTTCTCAGAAGTTGTTCAACCGATCGTGCCTCAAAACTATACAGCATCAAGTCAGATAAGGGTTCATGTGTGTGTCAAGGTTCAACTGATTTTGAATTTTTGTCTGACCTGTGGAGCGCGAACAAGAAAAAAAACAGAAAAAACAGGCACTTTTTTTCGGTATAGTGTAATTGAGTCTTCGCTTCGCTCATCCAATTAAATCAAAGCAACAAGTGTCACCACTTGATTGTAAACGATTAAAACAAAGCCTTCTTTATTGGATGAGCGTAGCGAAGACTCAATTACACTGTACTTGAAAAATCGAAGGTGTTTTTTTTTTTTTTTTTTCGTTTTTTTGTTTTTTTGTTCGCGCTCTACAGGTCAAACAGAAATTCAGATCATGATGAAACTTGGCACACACATGAACCCCTATCTGACTTGATGCTGTATAGTTTTGAGGCAAAATCGGTTCAACAATTCTTGAGATAAATCATTTTGAAGTTTTCAAAAAACCCATATGAATAAGCCAGGCGGAAAAAATGACAAAGTGAATGATCTCCGAATTCTTTCAAATTTCCACAGAACTCGAACAACATAATAATACACATTATTCCGAACTTTCACTCAAATCGGATCAGCCGTTTTGATGTAAAAGAATATATAA
>OZ023330.1:42370216-42405378 GCA_964007535.1 Brachyptera risi | reverse complement strand
ATATATATATATATATCTATATATAAATATATATATATATATATATATATATATATATATATATAGTATGGTATAAGTATATATCAGTATATATGTTAGTTAATTGTGTTGATATTTCACTGTTTCCTCCCTTCACACCGTAGCATGTGTGAATCTATTATCACATTCTGATAGTGATACCGGTAGATCACCTTGTAGTTGCTAGTCTATTCAGGGGACTATTTATTATGGTTTCATGGCAGTGTGAAATTAAATCATGAATCAACACGAGACGTTTTACCGGCGCAATATAACCACGTCGTTGACGCACCGTCGAATCTCATTATACTTTGACTCGACACAGCTACATTAATAAAATGATGTGTTCCCCTTCTTTAAAAATTTAAAAACACAAAATACATAAAACAAATACAAAATACAAAATACAAAATACAAAATACAAGTATACTAGACAAAGGCAATAAATGCGTTGTAAGATATGCGTTACATCTATATGAAGAATAATCGAAAACTCTACACACCTTTACTCGTATGAATTTTAGTTCCATCTGGTAAATAGCGAAATTAGAAAGCCGTGAGTCTCCGTAATGGTTCTGCCACGACGTAGTGATACCAACCTATTTTATGATGATATAAAGAAGGTAACCCAACTCGGGTCTTGAAAGTGTTAATATTTCTGTGGTCAGAATCTGAGTCCATCGTCCTGATTGCCTGTAGCGCAACTCTCGCTTTTATATCGAACTATTCAGAACAACAATGCTCAACAATGCTATGCACGGCTCACTAGAATCATATTGTTAGCAGTTGTTCATTTGTTTTTTCACGAGAATGATGGATTTTGTTAGTTCATCAATGCCACCGGTACCGTTTAGTCACTCTTATTCAGATCTAGGTCACAAGGGAATCCGCTAAATCGTGACAGGCAATCGGGACCTTAGGCTTTGAACTGACAGCAAGAAATCAAAAATGCCTTCCATGTTATCAGTATGTGAGTTGAAACACCTTATTTATATTATGATAAAATATTTTGGTACAACTACATCGTTGTTCTGCTATTATTCCCATCCATTTGTTGAATGAAAAAATAATCATTGAATTATTGTCTTCAAAACGGCTGTTCGAATTGAATACACAGTTGTCATGATGGGTATCATTATTGTGTTCACATTCAGAGATTTTTTTTCAAGAGATTTCATTTCTTAAATTTTTCCGCCCAGCTAAATTTTATGAAGTTTTCAGAAATCTTGAGATGGTATTTCTCAAAAATGGTCCAACCGATATGACCCAAGAACTGTACAGTTCCAAGTTGGAGAAGTCTGCTTGTACAGAAAACGTTCCATGGCGATCAGTCAAACAGTGCGACCTGCGCAGTTCTCATAAATATGAACAAAAAACACAGACAAAGCTCCATAAGAGGAGAATGGAAGTCTTCGCTGTCGCTCATCCAATTGGCCTTCATACTTCTCTTATGGAGCTTTGTCTGTGTCTTTTTGTTTGGTTGTTTCTTTGTAAGCACGGTTTGACTGATCGACATAAAACTTTCTCTGAACACGTCGACTTATTCAACTTGGAACTGTATGGTTCTCGGGTAATATCGGCTGGACCATTTCTCAGAAACATGATTTCAAATTAGCTCAACAAATCCATACGATTTGGCTAAGCGTGAAAATGAAGAAAAAATTGCTGAAAAAAACAACAACTCTGAATGTGAACAGAATAATGATACACATTACACGATGTAGTGACACGAACCTATTTTACTCCTGCTTCAACTCCCATATTAATAATATGGAGGGTATTTGTCGTTTCTGGAGGTCAGTTCAGAGCCAATTGTCCCGATTTCCTGTCGCGATTTAGCGGATTCCCTTGTGGACTAGATGTAAATAAGATTGGCTACGGTACCGGTGGCATTGTTGGACTTACAAAATCTATAATGCTCGTAATCTACTGGGCCGTGCAAAGCATTGCTGTTCTAAATAGTTCGATGCAAAAGCGTTAGTTGCGCTACAGGCAATCGGGATGATGGACTCAGATTCTGAACCCGGAAATATTTCACTTTCAAGACCCGAGCAGGGTCACCTTGTTTATTGATGAGCGTAGCGAAGTCTCCATCCCACTCATATAGGGCTTTGTCTGTGTGTTTTTTTGTTTTTCTTGTTTTGTTTGTAAGCACTCCACAGGTCGCAGAGGTTGACTAATCAACATGAAACTTTTTTTGTACACGCAAACTCATCCAACTTAGAATTGTATGGTTTTTGTAATTAATCGGTAGAACCGAATTTGAGGAAAGTCATCTCAAAGTTTCTAAAAACCCCCATAAGATTTGGCTGGGCGGAAAATGTTGAAAAATAAAATCTCTCCAAATGGGATGAAATTTTCTATAAATGTGTATACATAGATTTTACACATTTTCACGATTTCGTATGCAATTCCAATCAGCCGTTTTGAAGAAGAAGAAAAAAATTACTGATAATATTCATCAAATATATCATACAAATTGTGACAGAATCAAGTTGTCGAGATTCACTGCTTTCTAGATTCAAGAGTTGACCAACAATGAAGTATTCTTTATATGCGTCAAGGTGTGTAGAATACCAGAGTCAATGAAGGGGCAAGAGTAGAACTACTTTGACGACACTTATAGCTTATTCAGATATCAAGGTGTGTAGAATACCAGAGTCGATGAAGTGGCAAGGGTAGAACTATTTCAACGTTTTTTATACCTTATTCAGATATCTCGCTCATCTTACAACGCATATTTCGCGTTTGGCTGGTATACCTTATTCAGATATCTCGCTCATCTTACAACACATATTTCGCGTTCGACTAGTTAGATGAGCGTAGCGAAGTCTCCATCCCACTTTTATATGGTTTTGTCTGTGTTTTTTTTTTGTTTTGTTTGTAAGCACTCCACAGGTCGCAGGGTTTGACTGATCGTCATAAAAAAATGTGTGCACGAAAACTCATCCAACCTAGAACTGTATAGTTTTTGGGATAAATCGGTTGAACCGATTTTGAAAAATATCATCTCAAAGTTTCTAAAAACCCCATAAGATTTGGCTGGGCGGAAAATGTTGAGAAATAAAATCTCTCCAAATGGGATGAAATTTTCTCTGAATGTGTATACATGAATTTTACACATTATCAGGATTTTGTATGAAATTCTAATCAGTCGTTCTGAAGAAAAAAAAATAACTGATAATATTCATCAAATATATATCCTAGTCATAGATATATCATAAAAATTGTGACAGAATCAAGTTGTCGAGATTCACTGCTTTCTAGATTCAAGAGTTGACCAACAATGAAGTATTTTTTATATGCGTCAAGGTGTGTAGAATACCGAAGTCGACTAGACTCTGGAGAGAGAAAGAGTAGAACAACTTTAATGACTTTCATAGCTTATTCAGATATTAAGGTGTGTAGAATACCAGAGTCGATAAGGTAGCAAGGGTAGAACTACTTCAACGACTTTTATACCTTATCCAGATATCTCGCTCATCTCACAACGCATATTTCGCGTTTGATTAGTTAGATGAGCGTAGTGAAGACTTCATCCCACTCTCATATGGAGCTTTGTCTGAGTTTTTTTTTCTTTTTGATTGTTTGTTTGTAAGCACTGCACAGGTCACATGGGTGAACTGAACAACATGAAACTTTTTTTGTACGGTTCACTTTCACAACTCAGAACAATATAGTTTTTGGAATGAATCGGTTGGATAGATTTTGAGAAATATCATGTCAAAGTTTTTGAAAACCCCATAAGATAAGGCTGGTTGAGAAAATTTGAAAAAATGAAACCTCTCCGAAAAAAAATAATATTTTCTCTGAGTGTTCAAACATAAATGATGCACATATTAACCCTTCTGTAAGTTATTCGAACGAGCCATTTCGATAAAAAATTCGAATTACTGTTTTCATTCATCAAATATATGGATGGAAATAAGCCAAGATTCACTCCTTCCTAGATTCAATATTTGCCCAAGAATTACCTAATCTTTATATTCGTCAAGGTGTGTACAATACCGGAGAAGATAAAGTGGCAATTAAATGAAGGACAAAAGTGTGTAAAATGCCAGAGTCGATAAAGTAGCAAATGTGGAACTGCTATTAAACCTTAATCAGATATCTCGCTCATCTTTCAACGCATCTTTCGCGTTTGCCTGGTATTATGATAGAATGAGTTGGTACCACTACATCGTGCATTATAACATTTTTGTAAGCATTGCCTACTAAAGGTCCTTCATTTTGGAGGCCAAAATTGCCATTCCGTCCTCACCGAGAGGGACCAGTAGTATCATATATCATCAGATTCGGCATATTCCAAGCAATCAAACCTCATATGATACTTTTGAAATAAGTGTCGTGCACAGGCGCCATGGCGCTTAGAATATGGGCATCGCCTACTTTTCGACAGTGCGGATCACAACATTCAAATTGACGAATCTCACAAAGTATTCGTTGGAATGATCTGATCTTAGTTGCAAACAAAATAAAACAGTATTTCTACATAGAAAAAGGTTTCAATTTACTTCCTAATCCATTTAAACAGTCCAAATGGCAACATGAAATCGAGATTTTAATATTTTTCATCCAACCGGCGAGGTTTCGTTAACTTTTACTTCGCTCTCAGAGACAGGGACCATGAGTTTCATACATCAATCGATTAGGAACACTTTTGGCAATAATTCTATATATGATGATTCCGAACTCAGTATCATGCATAGGCGCCATGACACTTTGGAAGTGGGCGTCGCTCACTTTTCGATAGGCCAAATCATAGCATTTAAGCTGATCCCACACATTCTGTAACATGTTATGATAACATTGAAAATTACCAATCATCCCATTCTGGGCCACAACAATGCCCCGACCTTTTAAAAAGACGATGCCAAGGGCACGTGCTTTTTCACTCTGAAGACTGAAATTAGTAATTTCCAAATATCCTGAAGGGACTATCGAAACCAGAAGCACACAACAGCCAGCATAGCAACCCCCCTAGTCGCTACTGACAACATTATTTATTAAATCCATGATTGAACAACGAAATACAACATCATTACATCCCGTGCAATGAATGGTATACCGGACCATTCAATCCCCCCTTACGTCTACAGTATACTGGTAGTACAAAAAGCTGAAAAATGAACAAATCAGTTCCTTGTCTAATTAGTAATCCCTCAGCCGCGGAACATTGAGTCACCTCTCCAATGGAGGAACGGGGAACGGTAGAGTAATTGTGTGACAGTCGAACCCCAGCCTCACTGAATAAGAACCGAACTGATTCACACCCCATAATGACTTCATTATGATAGTTACCACTTTTTATCTTCATTCCCTCTACCCCCTTATGAACTCTTCCTCCGGCTTTCACAAAGAGAAATACCACGTAGATACAAGTGAATCTGAATTGTCATAGTACGCAATCGTGCGATCCCCATTTAACCTTGAATTAACGTGTGCTGCTGCTTCCCTGTTATCCTGCCCTGCTCGAGTCTACTTAAATTGTGTTGATGCACCAAAATCCCAACTTCCATATATGTAACCCATATTTCCTCCATTATGACGGTTACAATTACAACTCCGCACAGTTACAAAGTACTGAATTATAATATATTTAAATACTATTCAACACTAACTAATTGGATTTACAGTGAAACTCATCATTCCCTGAGTAATATGAGGAGCCTGTCATCCAAGGGCGATGACTTCTCATTTCTAGGTTAACGTACATACCGCCATAACGGACATAAAATTCCAAACTCCTCCTCATATCCTCAAAGAACCACAAGCTGTACTGCTCGCTGGAGCTGACGCGTTCTTCCGAAATCCACCCAACTCGGCTCCACCGACTCGGGACTCCTTTGGAGATGCCACCCTAAGTTGACTCCAATCTACTTGTAGTGAAGAAGGGATCGCCAAGTGACACGTTCCGGATTGTCGCGCATACGTCCTCCACCCCGGAAAGGTCAACCACCTCCCCAGTCTTCCGACGGGGACATGGGCTCTTATTGGGACGCCCCCCGTCTCCCCCAGGCCCGGATAAACAATCCATCCGACCCCGGCAAAACCACAGCACACTGAAAGAAGAAAGCACAGACAGAAAAAATGATAAGACGATTCCCGTTACAACCCCCAACTGAGATTGAGCTGCTGATGCCTCCCTTATCTTGTGTATTTCCTTAAGGGAACTCAACTCCTTTAATTCCTGAACCTTGGACACTAGGTTGTTCAAACTGATGCCATCCGCCCCTCTCCCCAATATATTAACTATAGAAAGCAAAGTACAGCCTCCCTAGTGAACGCGGTGTACTCCAAATGGTCATACTCGTCCTGGGTAATCACTGCTCCGATGGCCAGAACCACAAGATTTCCCTCCGAGCCGCCATGTTACCAACTCCATTCGTAAACGGCGAAAGCCAAAAACCTCCGAAGTTGATATTACAATGCGCGACTCCCCTTAACATACCCGTGCCGTTCACCCAAATCTTCTTCTTCGACTGCATCTGTTCCTCCCGGCACTTCAACAAGAGACGAGTCGGCTCCCTCGGCAGGCTGTACATCCACAATGTGCTTCCCGGCGATAAGTACCATGTTGCTGGTATTCCATGCGGTAATACCTCCCGCCTGCACATTGTTGTCACCTCCTCCTCCTGGCCGAAGAACAACGCCGACTCACAACAAGAATTCTCCTGCAAAAAAAAAATCAAATTGTGCGGGGCAAACCCTTATCGCCCCCCCTAAACACTTACCCACATCCAACTCCGAAAGCAGTGCATAAAAATGACTGTCTCCCGACACGGCCAAGTAACTAACCTTTGAGTTAATTACCACCCCCATATTCAATTTCTCATCAAAGTATGGCAACGGCCGTACCTGATACAGTTCAAATACCCTATCCGTTGCCTTCAACGGAATCTGAATTAACAGGCGCACCACCTTATCAGTCGCGACCGCATGCACCCGTGCAACATCAAAGTATTTGTACATGTTATCTACAGTGTGAGGGGCCAATTACATGACGTCCCGAGGTAGTTGTAACGCAACACCCTGCAGAACACGAGACAGGTTTGAGGGAGGTACAAGAGTAGCACTGAGTCTACCCCCTGCGGACACATCCAACCCTTCTTGCAACTGCATTTGCTGCTGCTTGTCATCCATGATGCCCACTTCCACCCCCCCCGCACCGCACTCGACAGTTCCCCCGCAAATGCCACTCGCTTGTACAAGTCATCTGACGAGAAGTGGTTCAGAAAATGAAACTGGGTAATTGTGTTATTCAACACATCCGCCAAAATCTTAATGTCATCCGCATTACGTCTCGCCGCACTGTCCGTGTTCCGTAGGATTGTCAACTGACTGGTCATCACCTGGACCAGCCCATCCTGCTTAGAGGCAAGCATATCGATCTGCTTATTCAAAGCCTCCAAGTCTTTAGAGTCCATAGTACCGAACAGCCCTCTACGGCTACCCCTACAGCATCAATCAAACCCCGTCTATTTCGAGTTTTCTTAAGTATTTCTCTAAGGTTATCCAACTCACCCTCCATAGTAGTTACTCCAGACCGAACCCTGCCTAACTCCGCTTCCACCAAACTGTGCAGCTGCCTATCGTAAACATTAGCCTCTTCAGACTGATTCGCCGCATGCACCGTACGGAAGTAATTCCCCATAAAGTCCAGCGCGTCATTAACACTGCTGATGAGCCGATCGTACTCATCCACCTCGATGTCCATCACAAGGGTCCAGTAATCCCCAGTGATCAACACCTCGGTGTCCTCGACGAACACCAACCCACGACGCAGTTCCGGGTCCGGTCGCTCAGAGTTACCAGCTACCCACCCCAAAAGAAGGACCAAACCCCTTGCAACATTAGATGCATAATAGGAAGCGATCTAGAACTGCTTCCCAAACCTTATAATTCATGCTTCTATTCATATCCCTAAGTTTATAAGTATGAGTTGCGGAACCCCCCATTGTTGCCACTGGAGGCTCCACAGAACCATCCCGATCAACTTGATACTCAGGTGACTTCTTCTTCAACGCAATACAATCTGAATCCTTGCCCTGTTTGGTTCTAATCTCTTCCCTAGACCAAATAACCGTCTTCTTCAATGGCCATGCCAGAAGCTTCCTGACCGCAGCCACAACCCGGCTCAAACTATCTACGTTTGTGTGATGAATCCCCGGCTTGTGATCACGTCATACTGAAAGTTCGACAATCTTAGAGCCCATCTTAGTAATCGTGAAGAAGGATCCTTTAAATTCAGCAACCATCGAAGAGCAGAATGATCCGTTATTATTGTGAAGCGTGTACCAATTAAGTAGCAACGGAAATACTTCGTTGCCCAAACAACGGCTAACATTTCTCTCTCCGTTGCGCTGTAAAACATTTCTGCACTGTTAAGTTGTCTACTGGCGTACGCGATTGAATGTTCTTCGTCCCCTATACGCTGAGACAAGATAGCTCCCAACGCTACCCCAGACGCATTAGTGCTGAGAGTGAACGGTCGGTTAAAGTCGGGATACTTGAGTATTGGTTCCTCACACAATGCTTGCCGTAGCGTATCGAATGCTGACTGCTGCTTCACAGCCCACCTGAATGGTATATCATGTTTAGTGAGCTCGTTCAGTGGTTTCGCTATCTCAGCGTGATCCGCAATGAACCTCCGGTAATATCCTACCAGGCCAATGAAAGATTTAATTCCGGCAACATCTTCTGGTACAGGGTATTCCTCCACAGCTCTGATCTTCTTCGGATCCGGTTTTAGCCCATCCTTGGTAACTACATGTCCCAAGTACGCTACCTCACTGGCGGCAAAAGTGCATTTCTCCAATCGCACCCTCAAATTGGCATCCCGGAGGCACTCAAATACCTCCCTCAATCTAGACACGCGCTCCTTCATATCAGCCGAATACACAATTATATCGTCCATGTACACCAGACACTTGTTACTCCCCTTGAGACCACATAGCATTTTGTCCATCGGGCGCTGGAACATAGCTGGTACTCCCTGGAGGCCCATAGTCAGCCTATTGTACTCGTACTGGCCTCCCTCTACGCAAAATGCCGTTTTGGGTTTATCAGCCTCTTCAATTTCGACTTGATAAAACCCCGATGCCAAATAGAGGGTACTGAAGTACCCAGCATGACCAAAGCTATCCAATGTATCCGTAATGTTCGCAATAGGATAGCTGTCTCCATGGGTGACACTATTCAGATCTCTAAAGTTCGTGCAAATGCGAAACTTTGGAGTTCCATCCACCGACTTCTTAGGCACGATCACCACGGGTGAACTCCACGCTGAGCATGACTATCTAATAATATTTTTCTTCAGCATGTCTTCTACATGCTCTCGCACAACCTCTTTGTGCTTATGTGGTATCCGATAAGGATATCTTCTTACTGGTCTGGCTTGACCAGTATCTATTCTGTGTTTAATCTTGCTTGTACAACCAATGGAGTTACTCTCCGGGTCCTGGAATATATCATCATATTCAGCAAGCACACCCCTTACCATCTCCCTCTGACTCGGTGGTATGTGTTTCAACCGAACTAATCGAGTCACTTCCTGTTTTCCTACATTAACAGAAGCTATAAGACTTTTCCCCGAAGACTTTCTCCCGTCTTCTGTAGCCATCAAACGGACCTTTGGTTCCGTGTCACCTCTTAACTGTGACTGGACTATAGATTCCACTGAGCCACCTCTTACATCTTACAACTATATTCCGCTGATGCTGACGCCTCATCACCACTGCGCTTCGGCTTCACATGCTGCAGTTGACAGTCACTGCAGTTAGTGTGGCTCAACTCGCCGTCGTGTGTATTTCTCGGCGTAAATACTGTTGCAGATCCAAGCAACATATTCTCATTTGAATTTATCCTTTCATTTGTCAAGTTTATGACTTTCATCTGGATCGTGTTTTTAACCGTGAAAAACCCCATTATTCGAGAAACATATATCCCATGTATCTTTAGTTCTTCTGGTTCTATCACCACGGCCTGTGTCGGCACCACAGTTATGGCCTTATTCAGCCTCCCTTTAACTGTGGTTTCACTTCGTGCTGGGAGACTAAGACTTGCGTGATTGTACACCTGCCAAGTCATAGACTCAATATCTGGGATGTTGCTCTGATAGCTCACCAATCCTGGGTTCGATGCAGTAATTGGGTGAGTCTTACTCAATTCAACCTCTTGATGCCGTTGAGATGACACTCTGGGTCGGTCTGAGCTTATGACTTCCGTGTTCGAATCCCGGCTATGTTGATATTCTTGATGGAGCCTGCAGGTGGCGCAACAGCTCAAAATATCTCCTGAATCATTCTCTGAGTTAATTACTCTCAAATTACGATCCACACAGCCTGATGACTCCGTACTGTCGAATTCCACCAGTTTCATTTTTCTTCGACATATTTCCAGCGTCCGTGAACTCGAATCCAACACAGAATTGACTTGCTCCAAGAAGTCAACCCCCAGAATGCCGTCATACTTGATATCCATGGGGAATAGTAAACAGTTCTGTTTCACACTGATATTATTCCCGCAATCAAATATGATTTCCTGAGATCCTTTAATATCCAGGAAATGTCCGGTCACTACTTTCGCGTTGACACTACATACTCCAATCGACTTCCCCGAGACGTGGGGCTTAACCAATGTAACAGCGACACCTGTATCTATCATCCAGATACTTATATTGCCCTCTACTGCTAACTCGATGGCCAAATCTCTTGTAGCATCCGCCTCCACTCCCGGAATCCTGTATGTCGTGTCTTAGACAGCCTCTACGACGGAGTTCTCGTCGAGGCACCGCCGTTTCCCGAATTTCCAGTAGACGACCGTGTCACCGCAGCCTTCATCTTGCGATTCCGAACCAGGTGATCCTTCTTGCGGCAGAAATAACACTCCCGGTCTTCACCTAGCTTGAATCCTGGTTTAACTCCACCTCTCTCCTGCCTTACACTGCCATCCTGCTTCTCGGTGAACATCTTCTTCCTTGATGCATAACACCTATCAGCCGTTTGTCCCGGCTCACTGCAGAACTAACATGTCACCGTTACCGGAAATACCTTCGCCACCTCCATCTCTTCCTTCTTGCAGGACAAGTTCCCCGCTCGGATGACATATTCCACGGCTTCTTTGAGAGTCTCTGGCATCCTTAGCTGTGTAAGGCGCCCCACTTCCCCACGAAGGCTTGAATCGTATGCGGAGAGAAGGCGACGGTTTGCTTGTTCGCTGATTACCTTCTGTTGAATTGGACAATCAACACGACGAACCGTCTTCAAATTCAGCCTTTTCAGGCGGTCCGCAAAAGCTTCCGGTGATTCTTCCTTGCGTTGAGAGGCGGCCATTAACTCATTGAAGTAGTGTTGAGCTGGCATCTCCTCCCTAAACCTTCATTCTAACTCTTTCCTTAAATCGTCATATTTCACCCCCTCTTAAGGAAGTTCTGGTTCCCCTCTCAAAAATTCGGCTGCTAACCCGCCTAATTCAAGTGTAACTTTCCTCTTCTTGTCATTTGTATCCCAGTTTCCTAACGCCCCACACTATCAATATTGTCAAAGAATTGGCCTACCAGTACCCCACTGGCGTCGCCAGACCATATCGGTATCAATGCCGCCACTCCTAAATCCTTATTGACCCCGCGCTGCTGTGCAACTCTCATCAGAGTTTGAACTTCCTGAGCAAGTCTTACTATTGCTTGCTCAGCAGTCTCCCCCTGATTTATAAATGCAGCCATGATTTTAGAAAAAAAAACAGAAAATGAAATACTATTCAAAACAAATCTAATTCCTGTCAATTCAATTTTAATTCAGTTAAAATTTCCAATCCAACAATGTAAATAATTATTTAAGACCTATCCTGATGACACTATGTAGGGCACTCGGTTAGTAAACTCATTAATTGGTAACTAGGAAAACGCGGGATGCGCGTTGTTAGACGAGCTTAAGGTATAGAAATCTAGAATGAACAATAATTTGTCAACCCAATCTACATCTACAGACCTTGGATCACTCCAAACGTTCAAAAACCTTACGAGAATCAGTTATGTCACGGCCTTCCTCTTCATTCATTTCAATCGTTTTGAATTAATTGCTGACACTTGTTGCTATAGATTTAATTGGTTCCCGTAATAGCCTAAATTGATGGGAAAATGCATTATAAATGCGTTTTCTTCGTTATTTCTCATCCGATTGATGCAAAAAATCTCTCAAAATGTGCTTAATAGTTTTCTTTATATTCGGCGAAAATTTGAGAGGTCTTGAAAAATTTTGATTTTTCAAGTATTTCCCTCCGGGTTATTCTAATGGAGATTTTTGAAATTTCTAAAATTCATAAAAAAAAAAGTTACCACCCGATAATGCCACAAAACTATACAGATCTAAGTTAGATGAGGAACCATGACGAAAAAAAGTTTGAAGTTGATAGCTGTAGCCGTTTGACCTGTGGAGAACCGACAAAAAAACATAAAAAAAAAAAAAAAAAAAAACGTAAAAACGAACACCAATTTTTTTCAGTATGTCAAATTGAATCCTCGCTAAAGCTCGTCTAATAAACACATGAACTATAATACAAATAACTGTAACATTTACACTTCTCTGAACCAACAGTACATATCCAGTCGAGCGGTAGCTCGACGGGAGCCAAGTCCCGCGCGAAGCCAGCTACACGCTTACACTGTTTACACGAAGTACTTACAGGCGGTTTCGAGCATACTGTATCTCCGAAACTAATAAACTTAGATACCTCTTGTTTGTTGTAATGGAATGAGGCGCCATACACGACACGGCATATCATATTCAAGCTATACCGAATCAAACGTCTGGAAGTTATAGCACTGCGAAAAGCGTACTTTTTTCGTATTCTTCTCCTCCTTCTTCTTCTTCTTCTTCTCCTCCTTCCATCGTCACATACGAAATGGGCTACAGACTAAACGAATTCTCCGATTTGTCTGATTTTTCCAGGGAATATGTGGACTCATATGGAGATGTGTCTTTTGTATGATTCAACCGGAAGTTAGTTTTTGAAACCGGAAGTAATGTCATTTAACACTCCTCTTCTAAGTTTTCATTATTTTTAAAAACCATGTTACAACATGTTCCAATGAAATTTCAACGACATATTTGTATAGATATTCCAAATCGATTGTGTGTGAGAGATTTTCCAATTGATAATTTTTAATTGGAAAAGATTGAAATAATAACGTACAGAAATTGTAGAATACTGTCGTATCGACGATAAATCACGGCCAACAATGAACCATCGAAAACTTGGGTTACTTTTTTCTCCGCTCGATCCGCTTGATCTATCTGAAAGATCGCCACCGCCCACCAGACACAACTGAATGTCAAATGAAACAGCTGACACAAATACATTAGTATCTAACTCCGTTCTAACTTCGTTCTTAGTATCTAACTTCGTTAGATACTAAGGTCTTTGGATGATATTAACAAATTATCACATTGATGCCTTATTGCATGATAAACGTCATACCGTATTCAGTTTGGTATTTACAAACTGGAGAAGAAGAAGAGGAGAAGAAACAGCAAACTGCTATAGAAACGAAACGTAGGTCCAACATGCGGTGCTGATCAAAGTAGCTGAATATTATTAATTCGTATGCTAGGCCTATAATTATTGTTTGTCTACGATATAGTAGGCCTGCCTAGGCCCATGTGTTGTGAATATTCTAGCAAATGTGCATAACTTACATTAATTCAGTTATAGTGGCATTAGTACGGTTTGTGGGCCTAGGCCTGGGCCCATTACATATTAATGTGTTATAGATTGTATGCCTGTGGGCCATAATATGTCTAGACTATAGGCAACATATAGTTTCTTTAATGATCGTAGTTCGTGCGTCTTCTCTCTATACAATGAGATTGTCTGAAAACTAGATGCGCGAATTTCAGTACCGTGCATTAGTAAAACCATGGACTTCTCTATGTTAAAACTACCGCATTCCTAACAAATGTGGATCGTTCTTCCTCCTCTCCGAAAAGAGATGTTTCCAAAAAATCTATGCCCATTTTAGTAATACGTATATTTCAAGTACCGATATTCAAAGAATATTCCAACTTCACGACCATGTTGATTCAATGCTGATATACAATTAGCTGGGAAATCAATTGAAATATTGTATTTATTGGAACGAAAATTTGATAACACAAAAATATTTTCTGATGCTATTGTGGTCGAGCAAATCATTATGAAGCAACAAAAATTACTGATGTCCCACCAGAAACCCTGACGTGTAAAAACTTGGAGCCAAGGCCTGAAATATTTCAACAACTACAAAAACTTCTTCATATAAAAGGTGTGAAATCAAAACTGTATGCCTAGTGCAACTTATTATTCATCAACACGGCATGGAAAATAACAGGAAACACTTGGCTCATTGCCCCCCACGTCCCCTCATATAACACCAAGCAGAATTGAAGTGAAGTGCATGATGCTATGAAATGGGTAACTTCACGTGCCTGACACAGGGAAACGTAATATGATTCAAGAAACTTGCCCTCCCGTCTATTCTCTATTATAACATTTTGGATTCCATCAACTTGGTGTCATTGTGTAGGTAGTAATTGAGAAAACTCAAATTTGAAGCCTACATTTATGTCTCCATTTATATCTACGATATTTGAAGAAAAGAAACAACTATGAAATTATTTTCTTTAAGACGGCTGATCCGAATTGCATACAAATTCATATACGTATATCAAACGTGCATCATACAAATTAGTATACTTCATGTGTTCACATTCAGTGAAAATTTAAAGCTGTTTTGAGAGATTTTATTTTTCAAATTTTATTGCTCACCCTGATATCATGATGTTTTCAGATAGTTTCAGATAATGTTTCTCAAAATTGGTCCAACCGATTTGTCTCAAAAACTTTACAGTTCTAAGTTGGATGAGTCTTCATGCATGAAAAGTTCATATTCATCAGTCAAAACCTGCGACCTGTGCAGCATAAGTTACTTACAAACAAACAGAAACAAAAACACACATACAAAGCTTTATAAGAGTGGGATGGATGTCTTCGCTATCGCTCATCTAATTATATAAATAAATGAAGCACGGAATGAATAGACTTGAATAACAAAAATATCTTGTAATTATTATTTATCTACCTCATCTCAATATCGAGTTCATGAAACCCAACTTACGAATATCGTGTGAGATTTCGTGATTTGGGTAATATGAATATAACAAAAATACTGAAATTACTTCTCAATTCAGAGTATAATTTCGAATTGTTTTTATATTATTTTTATTCGAATTTGAAATAATTTATTATACTCCGACGAGGAAATGTATGTCCTGGTCAGAGTTAGTATTTTCCTTCTCTCGAGCTACAAATGCAACATTGAAAAAGGTTGATATTTTGATGATTTAATAACCAAACACGTGAATTACAAATTTTCTTGAATTATATTACGTTTCTCTGTGTCAGGAACGTTAAGTTACCCATTCCATAGCATCATGCACTTCACTTTGATTCTGCTTGGTGTTATATGAGGGGACGTGGGGGCAATGAGCCAAGTGTTTCCTGTTATTTTCCATGCCGTATTGATAAATAATAAGTTGCACTTGGCATACAGTTTTGATTTCACACCTTTTATATGAAGAAGTTTTTGTAGTTGTTGAAATATTTCAGGCCTTGGCTCCAAGTTTTTACACGTCAGGGTTTTTGGTGGGATCTATAGTACTAGAATAGTTAGCTGACATAAGAGAAACACAAGTCAGCAACTTCCTTCCATGCAAAAACTGCATATTGCCCTACTGAATAACATGCAATTTCAATTATTTGTATTCCAGCACAAAAATAGCTGGTAATACAACACCTCTTGAGAAGAGTAAACAAATTTGACCAAGTTCTCATTACAAAATAATGACCTAAGCTTACTTATGAATTAACTTCCTAATTTCTCAATTTGAAGAAATGTAGCAAATCAATTTACTGGCCAATTGAAAAAAAAGGTATCAATGAAAAATCAAAATTTCCATTATATCATTCTTTTCCTTACAAGCAAAACAAAAGCGCTATCACCAAATATGTTGTGTCCCAAACACTCCACACATTCTGTAACATGTTATGATAACATTGGAAATTACCAATCATCCTATTCTGGGCCACAACATATATAACTGGGGAAAAAAAAAACGGATCAAATTTATTTATTTTTTATTCAACGTAAATGAGTGTTTGAAAAATGAAAATTGAGTTATCGAAATATTTTAATGATTTAAAAAATTTGTATGGCAACAAATCCATGAAATTTCAGTATTTTCTTTCGAAACGGCAATCTTTCGTTATAACCTACTCCGATTTGAAAGAGAAGGACACAAAGTTGCATACATCAATCAATTCAGCATATTTTTAGCAATAATTGAGTGTATGATAATCATGAAACTATCATCATTCATAGGCGCCGCGACGCTTCGAAGTGGGGCGTAGCCTTTATTTCGTAGGGTCAAATCACACAGTGAAATTGATATATCTAGCGGAGTATCATTTGTTTCGGATAAAATTTTCTTGCAGAAAGTGTAAACTTGTATTTTGAGTTCTAAACAATGTCGCATCAGAATATTGCATCAATTTAAACAATATCTAAATGAAAACAAAGCGTCGACATTTCTTTTTTTTTGTATCCAATCATCGATATTCGTTATCTCTTACTCCGTTTCAAGAGAAAGGAACACGAAGGATCATATATCACTCAATCCATCACACTTCAGGCAATCATTCAATATATAATTAACATACAATTGTTGTGTATAGGCGTCGCGACGCTTCAAAGTAGGGTGTGGCCTATATGTCGATGGGTCAAATCATACAGTTAGATTGATAGATCAAAGAAGTAGCCTATAATTTGTATCGAACGGATTCTTGTTGCAAACGGCGTGAATTTGTATCTTGAGTTCAAACATGTCTTATCAAGATATTTCATCAATTTCAACAATATCTGAATGACAACAAATCCTCGAAATTCACATTTTTCCATTCAAAAGTCGATATCGGTATATATCTTACTCCGTTCTGAGAAAATGGAACACTGAGATTCATCACACTTCAGGCAATAATTCAGTGCGTAGGCCTACATACAATTACTGTCATGCATAATAGGCGTCGCGACGCTTCGAAGAAGTACGTTGTCCATATGTCGATGGGTCTAATCATGATTGAAACGTATATCTAACGAAGTATAGTTCAGATCGAATGGAATTGTATTGCGAGCAGCGTAAAATTGTATTCTAAATTGTATAAAGTGCAGTCATCTTCAATAACCTTTGTCAATCACAAACGTCCGTGAATTTGGCCTCTCACATGTCAGAATATGGAAATATTATTTCACCATTCGTTGGTTCTTCGTTAGTGCCCGTTAGTGCAGTAAAGAATTCTGTTAGTTCCACTTTGGTTTCGCCGTTCTAACTCATTGTCCATCTAAGGGGCCAGCTTCAAGCCAGCCCCTCACATATCTCCGATCTTGAAGATTCCAAGGCATTCGTTCGTTAATGCTTCGTTAGTGCCCGTTAGTACCGTGAAATTTTTGTTAGTTCGTTAGTTTGTACAATTTAGAATACAATTTTTCGCTGCTCGCAATACAATTCCATTCGATCTGAACTATACTTCTTTAGATATACGTTTCAATCATGATTAGACCCATCGACATATGGACCACGTACTTCTTCGAAGCGTCGCGACGCCTATTATGCATGACAGTAATTGTATGTAGGCCTTCGCACTGAATTATTGCCTGAAGTGTGATGAATCTCAGTGTTCCATTTTCTCAGAACGGAGTAAGATATATACCGATATCGACTTTTGAATGGAAAAATGTGAATTTCGAGGATTTGTTGTCATTCAGATATTGTTGAAATTGATGAAATATCTTGATAAGACATGTTTGAACTCAAGATACAAATTCACGCCGTTTGCAACAAGAATCCGTTCGATACAAATTATAGGCTACTTCTTTGATCTATCAATCTAACTGTATGATTTGACCCATCGACATATAGGCCACACCCTACTTTGAAGCGTCGCGACGCCTATACACAACAATTGTATGTTAATTATATATTGAATGATTGCCTGAAGTGTGATGGATTGAGTGATATATGATCCTTCGTGTTCCTTTCTCTTGAAACGGAGTAAGAGATAACAAATATCGATGATTGATTACAAAAAAAAAAGAAATGTCGAGGCTTTGTTTTCATTTAGATATTGTTTAAATTGATGCAATATTCTGATGCGACATTGTTTAGAACTCAAAATACAAGTTTACACTTTCTGCAAGAAAATTTTATCCGAAACAAATCATACTCCGCTAGATATATCAAAATCACTGTGTGATTTGACCCTACGAAATAAAGGCTACGCCCCACTTCGAAGCGTCGCGGCGCCTATGAATGATGATAGTTTCATGATTATCATACACTCAATTATTGCTAAAAATGTGCTGAATTGATTGATGTTTGCAACTTTGTGTCCTTCTCTTTCAAATCGGAGTAGGGTATAATGAAAGATTGCCGTTTCGAAAGAAAATACTGAAATTTCATGGTTTTGTTACCATACAAATTTTTGGAATCATCAACATATTTTGATAACTCAATTTTCATTTTTCAAACACTTATTTACGTTGAATAAAAAATAAATAAATTTGATTCGTATATGATTTGGCCTATCGAGAAGTGAGCGACGCCCACTTCCAAAGTGTCATGGCGCCTATGCATGATACTGAGTTCGGAAGTATTATATACAGAATTATTGATAAAAGTTTGCCTAATCGATTGATGTACATGAAGCTCATGGTGACTGTCTCCGAGAGCGAAGTAAAAGTTAAAGCGAAAGTCGACTTGTTATTTGTAGATTGCAGATTTGTATTCTATTCATAATTTCAAGATATACAGTCTTTTTTATTTTTTCTATAAGTTGACGCGTCCGGGAGAAAAATGCAATGGTAGTATTTGCTAATTCCTGGAAATGGGGACTGTGACGTACGGTGGTCGAGACGTTCTCCTCCCCCTCAATGATCCATTCATTCAGTTTCCCGTTAGTTGCGGTATACGTGATACGTATTGTAGTAGTTCTATGCTAAGTGCAATGCCTGGTTGTTGTGCATTCGGGTGCAATAACTATACAGAAAAAAATATAAAACCAGTGCGTTATCACTCATTTCCTAATCATGATAGATTACCAAAACAATTCGCTATTTGGATTAAAAAAGACATATGACAAATTTGAAACCGTCGAAATTTTCTTGAAAGCGATTATACCTACATGGGGATATTTTACGATGTCAATTAATGTCGAATGCATTTAGATTTGGTCCACGTTTGAAACCGGGTGCAGTGTCATTTCAGAATTTGAAAGGCCTACAAACGGGAGCATTATATGAGATAATGACAAAAATCTCAGACTTGCTCGAAAATGAAGACTGACACAATTTCAGAAGAATATAAACCACATCAGAATTTCAAGGTTTTGAAATGTTTTTCATTTATTTATTTATTTATTTATTTCCTCAATTCAAGTTTCAATACAATGTTATGGATATAGTTCATATTTTGTATAACAGTATACTACATATACAATTCTAATAATATACCAGTTGAAGGAAATACAATATTGAGTGCAAGAAAGAGACCTTGTGTTTGCACTCAGGATAATATAAAAATAGGATATGAATTAGAATTAGAAAGAAGACAAGTATTAAATAATTCATAGTTGATATGTCATGATGATGACATATCATAGTAACATAGTAACATAGTAACAACATAATATAATAAGTGAAAACATATTTATACTTTGATAATATTCATACTTTGATAATTATTCCCAAGTATTAATTTGTCACTATTAGGTGAAAAGATATTCAAAGATTACACGGAGTTGAAAAATTAACAAGACAAGTTGAATGATAATAATGATAATAGTAGCATTGATATTAAAATGAAGATGAAGATGATGATAATAATAGTAATTAACAATAATCAAGAAATTTTGTATTCAATAAAAACGAAAACGATAATAATAGTTATAGGCCTATAACATTGTGTCATTTTCGGCTCTGTAAGTTGGGAATGCTTATCAAGTTATCAATATATACACGGCCCTTTCGTTTGATCCAATTTGTGATTTCTAGTTTAAATTTGTTAGAAGATGTGATTTTTCGAATTTCAATAGGTAGGTTGTTATAGAGTTTCGATCCAATATATTTTGCACTGTTTTGTCCAAATCTTTTCGTTTTTCTCAGTGTAAGGGTGTGTCCAGCTACTTTCTGTCTAGTGTTTTGTGAATGGCTTATATTTTCTAGTAAATTGTTATTGACCATGTAGAGAATAGCTTCTTTAGCATATATCTGACGAACATCAAGGGTGTCGAACTCATCAAATAGCATGTTTGTTGGATAATCCTTCCATTTCTTCAAACAAACTTTCATAATATATCGTTGGGCCTTAATTATAGGATCTAGACTGGTAGGATAGACTCCACCCCAACCTATGATACCATACTGAATGATAGACTGAACAAGAGCATAATATACTTTTTTTAATGTGCTGAAATCCAATATATTTCTTAGTTGTACAAATTTAAAAATGGTTCTCCTGATTTTATTGGCACTGGTTCTGATTTGTTCATCCCATCGTAAGTTGTGGTCAATTATAACACCTGGATATTTGATTGATTCAACTGATTCGATTGAATTCAAGTGGTGTGAAAAATCTTCCAAGCTAGGGGAATTATTAATAGAGAAGGTTATATTTTTAGTTTTTTCAACATTAAGAGTAAGAAGATTTTTATCCAACCAATTGCTTGCTTTTTCAAAACCTATATTTGCTAATTGAAAAACAGTTTCCCACGAGTGGCTTCTGAATATCAAAGCAGTATCATCTGCGAAGGAAATAACTCTACCATTCAGTTTAATATTACATAAATCATTAATATAAAGTAAGAATAATATCGGACCTAACACTGTACCCTGTGATACTCCAAATTCAATCGTTCTAGAATCGCTGAGGTGGTTTGAAATCTCTGTAAATTGTTTTCTATTAGTGAGGTAACTTTTAATTAGAGCAAGTGGAATCCCTCTTACGCCTACAGCTTCCAGTTTGTCGAATAGTCTATCATGTGAAACGGTATCAAATGCCTTGGCTAGATCTAGGAATATGGTGAGAATTTTTTCATTTTTGTCCAAAGCTTCATAAATATCAGAAGTCAGTTCGAAAATAGCAGTGTGTGTACCCATCCCCTCTCTAAAGCCAAACTGATTTGGGGATATAATAGATTTACTTTCAAAATAGTTGACTATTCTAGTTTTTATACATTTTTCAAGTATTTTTGCGCAATTACTAGTAAGAGAAATAGGACGATAATTAGTTATTTCAGTCCTAGAACCACTTTTGAATATAGGTTTAATCACAGAGTTCTTAAATATAGTTGGGAAAACGCCTGTGCTGAGACTTTGGTTAAAAATATGTACAAGTGGTGTTATAATATATACTCTTATTTCCTTGAGGGTAACATTGCTGATAGAATCTTTTCCTGGTGCTGCTTTGTTTTTAAGATCGAGAATAATGTTGGATATTTCTTTCGCGTTAGTAGGTACAAAAAATACTGATGAGTTTATGATTGGTGTATTATTAAGATCGTTAGGATCGGTGATTGCAATATGGGGCTCTATTCTATTATTTATATCATCGGCTAATTTTTTACCAATGTCTGCAAAGAAGTTATTAAATGAATCCGCTGCTAATTTTGGGCTTTTTTCGGTGAGTATAAATTCGTTTCCTAGCCTAATCTTGATTATTTGATTGCTGTCAGCGTTTTCTTTAGTTATTTCGTTTATTATTTTCCATACCTTTTTTGGATCATTGCTTGCGTTATTGAGTTTTTGTTTATAGAAGTTATTCTTTGTTTTCTGTAGGAGACTGTTTACATTGGTTCTATATTTAATGTATTTCATCTTCAATCTATTTTTCACAGTGTGATCTTGGGTATTTTTTACTTTATTCCATAACTGATTTCTATTTCGTATAGCTATTATTAATCCAGGAGTTATCCATGGTCTAATTTTTCTGTTCTTACAGTTCTCCTTGATTATTTTAGTATGAGTTGCTGTTCTAATGTGGCGCTGTAGGATCTCTATGAAGTTATTTGTTGTTATATTTACATCACTGTTATGCATTACTGTTGACCAATCTTCATAATGTAATATTAGTTTCAACAAGGGGTAATTAATAATTAACTTCTCACACGACTTGGGATTTTCTCTATAATCTATGATGGGGGAGCAATTTTTAGTATATTGTATATTTAACATTATTGGGTAGTGATCAGTGATTTTTACTTGAAGAATGGCAGCCACATCTGGTTGATTACTGGAACCAGTTGGTGAGTATATAAATAAATGATCAATGCAACTTTTGGATATGTCTGTAACTCGAGTATAATCATTGACATAAGATATAAAACCGTATTCACTTAGTAAATTGAGATATTCTCCCACATATTTATCTTTGTCATCAAGAATATTTATATTTAGGTCACCTACAAGAATTGTTTTCAGTTTGTTTAACTCTATATTACATTTCATATAACCCCATGCATTTTCCAAGCTATTAATAAATACAGTAGGATTTTTAAACGAAGGTGATCGGTAGACTGAGATTAATAAAATCTGTTCATTATTTACACTATTTGATATTTTGGTAATCATACTATCAGAGTCCATTGTTGTTACATTTACATTTTCTATTGTTAAGTTTTTATGGGCGAATAAAACTATACCATCGTTCTTAGAGGGGTTAGAGTTACTTTTGCTATAAAACCTATTATAATTATGAATTGATTGATTAACATCTCTATCACCTATGTGAGCCTCGGTCAAGACAATAATGTCGAAAGATAAATTCAAATCTTCTAATAATACAAGTAATTCATCAAAATGTTTAAAAATGCTTCTAATATTGATATGTAAGATGCTAATACCAGAGCTAGGAAATTGTTGTTTACACGAAACAGTGTCAGTAAATATTTTTGTTTGAACTTTGTTGAAATTTAATATCTCGTCTGTCCAATTGCAATGATTATTACTTTCTTCTATCACACTGGAGATATTATCGATATTATTAAGGTAATCTGTACTTGTATCGTTTGTCTGGACACAATCTAAATTTGTTTTATGTTCCGAGATACCAATGATTTCCGTTATGTTAAGTATACCTCTATCAGTTCCATTTCCACCGCATTCCTCTCCACCGCTTACTTCTTCCTATTGTGAACCGAGTACCGTATTGTCAGCTGTCTTCGGTTCACGGTTTAGCAGACGTTCACTTTGCCTTGGTCGGGGGTGGGTTTGTTCTCCTGTCGAGGTGTGTCTAGCTCCGTAGTGGTCATTGGCCCCGCCAATGTGCAAAGGCGCACCCACATTCATCACTCTCGGTTGTTGCCACTGATTTTCGAACACGATTTTTTTATTATATTGCTGAGTTGGTTGTTGATGTTGTTGTTGTTGGTGTTGCTGTTGTTGTTGTTGTTGATGTTGCTGTTGTTGTTGATGTTGCTGTTGATGTTGTTGCTGTTGTTGTTGTTGCTGCTGTTGTATCTGGTTCACGGATCTGCAGTGTTCAATGAGCGGAATCAGTTGTGGTGTTTTCTGACTAACACCAGGGCAGGGGGTGGGGGGCCTCTGAGGTAGGGTAGGGGGTGGTGAGGGCTGCCTGTTCTGATCAGTTTGATCAGGCCTCATGTATGTCTGGTATCCTTCATTTTGGTTCTTCTCAAAAGCTTTTACAATCAATCCGCATTCATTCACACAGTACACTTGACCATTCACTTTGAGTTTATTGAATACTAATATTGCATCGAAGTTTCTTTCTCTTGCTAACTTCATTTCTGCGATAAGTATCCGTCGTTCCTCGATAACGCGCTGAGAGAAGTCTTCGTGTATGACCAATTTCGACCCACGTAAATACTTTTTAGAGCGAAAAACTTCATCACGTTTTTTGAAGTTGTTGAATTTGACAACAATTGCCCTGGGGCCTTTGCCACCTGCAATACGATGAGCCCGTTCGATGTCTTGGTGGTCAATTTGGATGCCTAAATTAGGATGGACTGTATTTATTATCAGTTGTTCACACTCATCCCAGGTTTCTGGTCCATTTTTCTCGTTAAGGCCACGAAAGATAAGGTTGTTACGCCTACTTTGATTCTCCAAATAATCACTCTTTCGTTCTAGCAATGTAATTTTTTCTGACAGAACATTTTTTTCCTCTTGTAACTTGTTAATTTTTTGGTCCATCTCAGTCACATCGGTTTGTAGTTCCGTTACTCTTGTTTCCATGTGATTTAATTGTTCCTTGATTGATACGACGTTTTCTTGCACAGAATCAAGTAGGTCAATCTTTGCTAGTTTTGTCATAATCGCGTCCAACTTTTCATCGGTCGTAGGTCCCGGGTTCATTTCAATCCCCCCGATAGCTAGTAGAGCACATATCAGTAATGCACTCAACACATTGTTAATAAAGAACACTTCTTTCACTTCAAAACAATTCACTTCAACTGAGTTGAAAGAATCTCCGGCATTTTTTCTCAAAGATTGACCACATCTTCCGGCCCAACCTCCTATTTTCGCCCGCCAAGCACTTATTTCAATCATCGTACAACCCTTACGGAGCTACCTGAAACACGTCTTTACCCTTCGACAGTACAAACACGACTCTGGTCGAACGGACTCGGTGAACGGACTTCATGGTTTTGTATTATTGTAAACATTGCACCTATTCCACGTTCAACGATGCAAGAATTAAAAGTTGAAACATGAACATCACTCGCGATGCGCACCTCAGAATACATCATAATGAGGAGCATAATATATGAGAATTCGAATGATTTTTTTACTTTTCAAACTATTATCAGGAAAACATTCCAACATGAATTATGATATTTTGTATTATTATTTTTTTTTTAATAAAATCTAAACTTGATACAAAATCATTGTTCCCCAATTGAAGCTGTGGATGAAAGATAGGATCGCTTGGACGGGGCACCACAAGGGCGATCTTACCACCCCATTTTAAATGTTTATAAACATGTTGATAACCAATGTTTATAGTTTGATTATTCACAGCCGGCCACTTAGTATTTATTGCCTTGTTGTGACGCAATAAACCCTGTATAATTTGACTCGAGTTCTTCTGGATATAGTTCTCTCAGTGCCGACACGACACTAGACGGAATAATTACTATATTATTGCCTTTCTCAAGTGACGTATTAGAATGAATCCTAATTACGAATTGTTTGTAACGTAATCGCCACACTTTGTTTGGGGGAATATCGTCGATAAGAGCTATTCTTTTTCTCCTACTCGTGTTTTGTTTTCAATTATTTGGTGGCGTAACGTATTGAGTACCGTACATATGCAGATAAAATTATCGAATACAAATCTGCATTTTGTGTTACGCAAATAAAATTCCATCTAACCTTTGAAATAGTATACGTTCACATTCTCCACAACACAAGCTTTCTTGTACAGTTGGCATAACTTTGCACTTATCACACATACACCATAAACGATGCTCACGTCTTCCTAGACACCTTGCCGTCAACCTGTGCTCTTCTATAGATTGCACTACCGGTACTTCGATTTCACTATCTGAATACTCGGGTTCGAATCGATAAGGTTAAATTGCCCGATCAGTCATATCCAATATAAATTTAAATTCAATAAGTATAAACGTTAGCCCAAGTTTGGTTGAAAAACTTCCGGTAAATTAAAATCAATATAGCTCTGAATATAAACTATATGAGCACATATGAAATACACATTTTTAGATTTAGAGTGATTAAATAACATAACACTGCTTCACGAATTATTGTATTCACGCAATTGCAAATACACAATTCAAAAACCATAAGCCAAGGTCGACAATACGTCTCTTTGGTTGTGAAGTCTGAAACAAACTAAAAGTGCATGTATTGTTCGGGAATATAAAGTTCTCAGAACCACGTGAATGACAGAATTGCACCTGCTAAGATGGAAGTGGAATGAATGACTGACCATGGCCAGTCAACAATTCTTGGAATCCACTGTAACTGACATGCAAGAATATTCATATCCCTTGAAGGAGAAGAGATAGAATTATGAAACTTTCACCAAAATTCATAACAAAACAAGACTGTTCATAATAGAGAATATAAAACAAGTTGACTTTCCCTTTAACGAAACCTCGCCGGTTGGATGAAAAATAATAGTATCTCGATTTCATGTTGCCATTTGGACTGTTTAAATGGATTTAAAAATGAATTGAAACCTTTTTCTATGTGAAAATACTGTTTTATGTCGTTTGCAACTAAAATCAGATCATTCCAACGAATACTTTGTGAGATACGTTAATTTGAATGTTGTGATCCGCACTGTCGAAAAGTAGGCGACGCCCAAATTCTAAGCGCCATGGCGCCTGTGCTTGACACTTATTTCAAAAGTATCATATAAGGTTTGATTGCTTGGAATATGCCAAATCGAATGATATATGATACTACTGGTCCCTTCTGGTGAGAACGGATTTCACTCTGAATGAAGGACTATACATTCACAGTTTTCTAGACTCAATAGTTGACGGACGGAGTATATTCTATAGGAATCAAGGTGTGTAGAGTTTTCGATTATACATCATCTAAATATCTCGCTCATCTTACAACGCATATCTAGCGTTCGCCTAGTAATAAATCACATAGACAGTATTTCCATCAGTTTTTCAATCTAATACATTATACAGACAAACCCCATAACGATAACAATGTGTCCCATTTTCCATGTTTTCATTTCACCCAGTTGATCAATAGCTCGTTGCTGACCGTTAGTCATGTGGCTAAATGTTGATACAGCATCATCATGTCGCCCATAGCAACGTATCTTTCAATCTCTTCCCCTCCCACGCAGTTATTAATATTTATCAGTCAATTCTGATGACTAGAACAAAAAGGAGGCTGAGTTGGTGAACTATTTCACATTACCGTGCACTTGGTCAATGTGGTTGGCGTAGGCCTACATTCAGTGGTCAGCAGTACGGGCGCTGGTCACATAATGGGTTATTTCTGGAGATAGATTGTGATCAATACATTCATAATGAAGTCTACAAAAACATAATGTTGTACAGAGGAACAGATATGTGTCATTTGATTTCATTCATCTATTCTTCTGTATGGCTTGATACATCATCGACTCACCCGGAGATACAGAAGTCAGGGTAAGCCCCACCATACAATAAATGGCAGGTCCGGAATGTAAAGCATGAAAAATAATATTTCAGCAATGTAAGTATTTTTCTCATGAATACTCAACGCGAACATGTCCTTATGTTATACAAAAATGGAGCGAGCACCACAACTCATTTTCAATATATATATATATATATATATATATATATATATATATATATATATATATATATATATATATATATATATATATATATATATATATATATATATATATATATATATATATATATATATGTTTAACTTCATCAATTTTTCATCTATGTTGGGTTTAACGACGTACTGTACTCCGATGAATAATGTATGAGATGATGGGGTGGTGAGATGATATTATTTTATCAGGCGTTTCGCAAAGTGAGAAGAAGTCGGTCGTGGCCTGTTCTCAAGGAACAATCTCAGTATAGCCCTGAATGACAGAGGGAAACCACGAAAAATCCCTGTCAGGATAGTCGACCATGGTGGGAATCGAATATCGGTCTCTTGAATGACGGTTCAGTGTATTGATCACTTGGCCACTCGTCTCAGTTATAATGTACTTCTCTGAAAATCACCAAGCATTACCCACAAATCTATTTTCAGACACAATCGGACAAAATGTACGAAAACTGTCTTCTTGATCATAATGTGTCATCAAAATTCACAATACAACATTTCAAAATTGGATGTAGCTGTGGCATGTGACTGTCACCAAGTGGATAATCGTGGTCAACGCTATTTCATTGCTTCATGTTGAAATGGAAAGTCACTTTCCGATAGTTTATATGTCAATTGGAACGTTGAATGTTACTCCGAGTCTAGTCTAGAATTCCCTCAACGACCCCTTCACAATAGAAGTTACTCTGTTCAACATTCAATCTATTGGAAAGAGGAACAAATATCTGACTGTCGGGGATTTATGAATCGAGTGGGATATTAGTATCAGATTCCCGCAGGTGAGCATCGGTCTTCAATCTTATCAGTATTGTATTCAATTCGTTTTTTATTCTTTCAAGTTTTCAGAATGCGAATACTATCAATTGGATGAGCGAAGCGAAGACTCAATTTCACCATACTGGGATTTTTTTAAAATTCAGTTGGAACTCAGCACACACAAGTGTCCTCATCTAATTGGATACTACCCAGTTTTGAAAAGCGATCGGTTGAATCACTTCTGATGAAAATCATTTCTAATTTAGAAAAAATCCTATCAAAATAACCAAGAGGAGAAAATTCGTGAAAAATATTTCGTTTGGAAGAATTCAAATTTTCATGGAATTTCAATTTGACGATGAAACACATTATTACGAGCTGAACACAATTATGATCAGTCGTTTCGATCTAAAATGAATAAATATACCATTTTCTATGGAACATTCGAAGTTATATATTTACGTCACAAACGAGCACTAATGTCAATCAAGATGATCGTACCATAAATCAATGGTTTCCGTTCATGTGCGGGGCCAGCGTGAAGTTGGCCCCGCACATAGATAGCACCGTCGCTAAATTATGTCTCGATACTGTATATTCAATTGTGACCAAACCATGCTGGCACTAACGAAAATTTTTGTGGCACTAACCAGCACTAACGATCAATAAAGGTTATACGTTATAAAAACGCCATAATTGCTCATGTGCGGGGCTGCCCCGCACATGGCTTATGTCGTTTTTGCACTAAACCAGTACAGCACTAACGAAACAATTTACGGCACTAACGAGCACTAACGTCAATCAAGATGATCGTGCCATGAATCAATGGTTTCCGTTCATGTGCGGGGCCAGCGTGAAGTTGGCCCCGCACATAGATTCGGTGTGATAGTGCCAGCACTGAAATAGCACTCATTCTTAAATTTGCGGCACTAACCTACACTAACGAAGCACTGACGATTGCCATCCACTCGAATTGAATCTGGCTCATGTGTGGGGCCAACTTCACGCTGGTATGTAATGCTCATCTTACAACGCATATGCTGCGTCTGCCCAGTTTACACGTGGGTTATGTTCACTTCGATTCGAGAGATTGGTCCTTAAATCTTTTTCATACTATTCATTATAATTTTATCCATGATTTTCATTTCATATCATTTATAGATTCATAATGTTCATATGAATGAATGAATGTTAGAGTTTGAAGGCGCGTCGACAGCGGGCTAATTTTGCTCATATTGTTCATATTATTTATATTATGTATGTATTATATGAATGGAAAAATATTATACACATATATCTATCTTTCTCTCTCTCTCTCTCTCTCTCTCTCTCTCTCTCTCTCTCTCTCTCTCTCTCTCTCTCTATATATATATATATATATATATATATATATATATATATATATATATATATATATATATATATATATATATATATATATATATAGATATATATAAATATATATATATATATATATATATATATATATTTATATATATATATATATGATATATATATATATATATATATTCATATATATATATATATATATATATATTCATATATATATATATATATATACATATATATATATATATATATATATATATATATATATATATATATATATTTATATATATATATATATATATATATATATATATATATATATATATATATATATATATATATATATTTATATATATATATATATATATATATATATATATATATATATATATATATATATAATATAAAATATATATATATATATATATATATATATATATATATATATAAATATATATATATATATATATATATATATATATATATATATATATATATTTTTTTAAATATATATATATATATATATATATATATATATATATATATATATATATATATATATTATATATATGTATATATATATATATATATATATATATATATATATATATATATATATATATATATATATATATATATATATATATATATATATATATATATATATATTGAAGCGTGATGGGAGTATGAACAGGTGAGGTCAAACACACTCAGGCTAGTTATTACTTATTTATTCAATAGCGATACAGTAAGGTCCGTTCACGACCAAGTACCCAGCTACACAGCCTCCACTGGTCCTGACCTCATCTCCGTCAGATTCCCGTGCGTCACCGCCATCACAAGCCCGAAAGGGTTGGTCAATGACACAGTCGAGAGACATCGTAACATTTTTCCTCTCTTTGGGAAAAAAAGGAAAAACAACAATTCAAATCAAGTAAACAATTCAAGTAATAATATAGTAAGATAATAATGAAAGCAGAATCGGAACAAATTTCTATACAGTGAAATGTAAACATAATAAACATAAATAAACAGGAATTTGCAGTTCTGACTGAATACACTGCCAAGACGATGAACAATACTATCATATGAGAATACAGAAACTACACTAAAATTGATCAACACTCACTTGTCATAACCAAATGGGTAGTGGAGTACGATTGCGATAACATCCCGAAACATTGACAGGTCAAGTAGCGATTACACTCTACCGTAGTAAGGCTTGCACTGGGAAACGTGAGCACTTTTGACTTCCCCTGATTTCACACTTCTACACTCGATATTCACTGGGTAGGTAAGGCGCGTAATACGCATGGGTTCGGACCACATCGCACAGAATTTACTCGTGGTATTGGTGCTAGCATTACTCAAGGTATGAGCTCGTATTAGGACGATCTGCCCACTTGGAATGCATGGGGCGGCGACGTCGATTGTAGTGTTAGGTGTGTTGCCGCAATAGCCGCCGCGTTGATGTCTTGAAGCGTGGGCCCACCGCCGGGGGCGGCGTCACCTTGGAGGAGGGCGTCGATGTGCCAAGCGTTACGTAAGGGGTTTGAAAGTCCTCGCGATAGAAACAAAGTAGCAGGAGTCTGTAGGGTGGACTCGTGAATCGTAGAATTAAAGGCGTACGTTAGGAAGGGTAAAAATAGATCCCATTGCGTATGGTCTTGTTTGATGTACATCGAGAGGGCATATTTTAGATTTCGGTTAACTCGTTCAACAGCGTTGGCCTGGGGGTGGTAACTCGTGGTTCTGATATGATCGACGCCCCATGATAGACACGACTCTCTAAACTTGTTAGAGCGAAATAGAGAGGCGTTATCTGAGACCAAATGTTTAGGTGGGCCGTATCTTAGGTATATTTCGGATATTAGTAAATCACTTGTGTTTGAAGCAGGGAACTTTTCGACCCATTTAGAATAGGCGTCTATGGTCACTAGAATATGGGCGTGTCCTCCTGACGAAGTGGGAAGAGGTCCGAAATGATCTACGTACAATTTTTCGCCGCTTCTCGTGGCTGAGGTGGACGACATTAGACCCACGGGGCCGGTGTTTCTAGGTTTGGTTGTCTGACAGGTATGACACGTTTTGACGTAGCTAAATACATCGCGGCGCATGGTGGGCCAATAATAATCTCTCTTCAATCTAGAGTGAGTTTCAAATTGACCCCAGAGACCGCTCATGGGGGAGTCGTGGAAAAATTTAATTATCACATGTTTGAGATCGTTAGGAACGACGACTTTTCTAGTACTGTCGTTGTCATGTTTGAAAAGCAAGGTATCTCCAGACAGCGTGCTGACGATTGTCACGCAAATCGCGGATTATGTTAGAGAGTTGAGGATCGGCAGCTTGTTCTTGAACAATCGAATTTGATAAAGTAGGGAACTGAAATAATGCGTTGCAACTCGACTGGGTCTCGTTGGTATCGTCGGAAAAGAGGCGGCTAAGGCAGTCCGCTACTGGGTTGTTCTCGCCGCGCACATGCCTAATACTGAACTTGTAGCGAGCCAAACGCATTATCCACCGCGCCAACTTGTCCGGACGTTGGGGAGAGCTTACCAGCCATGACAACGCCGCGTTGTCAGTTTCTAAGATGAAGGCCCCTGATTCCAGATAAGAGTGGAACTTTTCTACTGCATAGACAGCGCCCAGTGATTCTAGCTCGTACACACTGTAGCGAGTTTCGGCGGGATTCAAAGTGCGACTAGCGTAAGCTATCGGCACGCGCTCCCCTTTGATGGTTTGTTGGAGCACGGCGCCAAGGCCGGTTTTGCTGGCATCTACTGACAGGATGCACTTGGCGTTGAAATTGGGGAAGTGCAGGACGATGGGTGTTATTAGGGCGTTTTTGAGAGCTCCAAAGGATTTTTGTTCTTCTTTGCCCCAGATGAAAGGGGTGTTTTTTCTTTTCAGTCTGTTTAGGGGTAAGGTAAGGGACGAGTGATTTGGTATGAATCGACTGTAAAAACTGACCATGCCTAAAAATCGGCTCAGGGCCGAGATATTGATAGGTGAGGGCATGTGAACTATGGGCTCCACTTTATCAGGGTCTGCTGTTAGGCCTGTTTCGGATATTACATGACCCAGAAATTTGACTGATGTTCTGGCTAGGGATATTTTCTCTGGGTTGATTGTTAACCCGGCTAACGGAAACGGGTCAGTACTTCCTTCACGCGGGTTTTATGTTCGTGTAAGGTTTTTGAGAAAAAAAAGATGTCTACATATGGGTAAACGAACTGATATTTTATATCACCGAGGACGGCGTCTATCAGTCTACAAAAAACTGAACCAGAGACAGAGAGACCAAAGGGGAGAAATTTATATTCGTATTGTCCCTGGGGCGTTGAAAATGAAGTTTTCTTTCTTGAACTTTCGTCTAGAGGTACTCGATGGTAGGCGGCGTTAAGATCTAAAATGGTGAAAAACTTGGCTCCGTTAAGGTGTTGAAAGACGCTCTCTATAGTCGGCATCGGGAAGTTCTCCGAAATAACCTTTTCGTTCAGGCGTCGGTAATCTATGCAGAGGCGTTGTTTTTCTGACCTTGGTTTTGACACTAAGAATGCAGGGGCGCTATAGGGCGAGGTGGATTTCTGGATGATTTCATCTCTCAGCAGCTGGTCTATGTGCTCTTTTATTTTTTTTTCAATTGTGGTGGCGATGCACTGTACGGTAATCTCGTATTCCAGCAACCCGGTTTTACCCGGACGTGACGTAATAACGTCGAGGAATTCGTTCAATATTTCCAGAAATTCTCCAGGTAAAATATCGGTGAAGTATGTTTGTAAACGGATGGGTATGGAAGTAGTGGACTTTTCATCGAACAGGAATTTTTCGGTCGGGGAGTAGGGAAAGTATATTGAACGTTATTTAGAGTCAATTATCATATTAGTACGATCTTGAAATTCTCTGCCGAGTATGACGTCCGTTAGTATGTTTAAAAACACATAGAACTTGTATACCCAACTGAGATTGCCTAACCTAACACTGAGCTCCACAGTTTCGTCGGAGGTCATAGATGTTCCATTTGCGCACATGCACAGTGTGCGGGGGGATGGTTTCCAGCGGGGGGGTTTGGTTAAAGAGGACATGTTCGATAAATATTTCGTCGAGACGATAGAGAGTATGGATCCTGTATCGATCAGGGCCGTAGTAGTGACTCTACTAATGGATATTTTAACGAATGGCAAAACAGTGGTGCGCATCCCTGTCTTGTTGTTTAAACTTGTGGAGGTCGATGCATGGTCAACGGCTAGCGACCGCGGCTGGGTGGTTTTATTGTAGAAAACTCGAGTTTTATGCCCCGGGGGACTACGTGGGGTTCTTACGTTACTATTTTCTATTCGTAATTCAACTTTCCTTGATGGCTATGTACCTGTGCTCTGGGCCCGGACGTGACTCAGCAATCCACATCCATAACACCTAGGTGGCGAAGGGGGTGGGCGCGTCGGTGGTTCTGGCTGTTTGCTCTGTTGCTGGGATTATTGTTGACGGGTGTTGTCCGCGCTCTCCCTTGAAGTGGTCTGCTCGGCTCCTAGGCTGTACACCGCTCCCATCGCGCGCTCGTACTGTTGATTTCGCAGGTGGGCTCCGTCGACGTCGGCCGCTAGTTTCAATAAGTCTTCGATAGTGTTAGGTGGGCGTCCATAACGTAGGAGGGAAAATGTGGCTGGATTGATATGGGCAATGATAATACTCGTGAGTTGGGTTTCAGGGACATCGTTCTGGTTGAGAACTTTTGAATACGCTTCAATCGTTTGGATAAACTCCCGTAGGGATTCATAGGGATATTGATAACGGCGAATCAATTCTGCTCTCAATACTTCCACGTGGATAGGATTCAGGAAATTAGTGAGGATTAATGCATTTACGTGTTGCCACGTCATTGCTTGGCGCACGTTCCTGCGCCACCACTGAGCTAATATTCCACGGCATTTCAAGAATAGTGCCCCTAGAAATTGTTTTTCTCCACATAACTGCATCTCTATGAGCGCGTCCACTTGCGACAAAAAATCAATTACTGACCTCCCCGTCGTGTCCGTCGCATTCCGAAATTGTTGCGAGGTGATCTCGAACTTGTCGATAATTGTCGGATGTCGCCGTCCGTGCGTCAGACTCGAGCGTCTCGACGCGATCCAACGTGTTGTTCATGGCAGTGTTCGAAGACGCGATTGCTCGCGTAATATCTTGATCTGTTGACGATTCCATTTCTCTCGTTCAACGAAAGTAAATATATATATATATATATTATATATATATATATATATTATATATATATATATATATATATATATATTATATTACACGAAAGAATCACGAGCTTATTCGGTTATATTTCAAACACACGTAGGCCAAACCATGCTCTGCTACAATGAAGCGTGATGGGAGTATGAACAGGTGAGGTCAAACACACTCAGCCTAGTTATTACTTATTAATTCAATAGCGATACAGTAAGGTCCGTTCACGACCAAGTACCCAGCTACACTGCCTACACTGGTCCTGACCTCATCTCCGTCAGATCCCCGTGCGTCACCGCCATCACAAGCCCGAAAGGGTTGTTCAATGACACAGTCGAGAGACATCGTAACATTATATATATATATATATATATAT